>LR751646.1:5763-34115 GCA_902729485.2 Mus minutoides | reverse complement strand
ACATCCTAATTGTTTTTCTATCCCTCTGTGTATGATCTCCAGACTGGCATTTAAATGGGATTTCTTCCCTTTTCAATGGTTTAAGTACATGGAAGTAGAGAAGCAATAACCATCAGGAAGATAAGTAGAAAAATATAGGTATTACTTACAGAAACTAACATCCTGAGAGATGTTAGACTCCAACCCAGTTTTTGAATTACTTCAAAGAAGAGGATGGTCTTTTTTTTTTCCAAATTTTTTATTAGATATTTTCTTAATTTACATATCAAATGCGATTCCGAAAGTCCCCTCCCCACTCCCTGCTCCCCTGTCCACCCACTCCCACTTCTTGGCCCTGGCGTTCCCCTGTATTGGGGCATATAAAGATTGCAGTACCAAGGGGCCTCTCTTCCCAATGATGGCCGACTAGGCCATCTTCTGCTACATATGGAGCTAGAGACACGAGATCTGGGGGTTCTGGTTAGTGCATATTGTTGATCCTCTTCTAGGGTTGCAGACCCCTTCAGCTCCTGGGGTTCTATCTCTAGCTTCTCCATTGTGGGCCCTGTGTTCCATCTTATAGATGATTATGAGCATCCACTTCTGTATGAGACAGCTATATCAGGGTCTCTTAAGTAGGCACTAGCTGTCCTATGCCATAGTGTCTGAGTTTAATGACTGATTATGGGATGGATCCTCCCCTGGTGGGGTAGTCTCTGTATGGTCCATCCTTTCATCTTAGCTCTAAACTTTGTCTCTGTAATTCCTTTCATGGGTATTTTGTCTTATGACTCTTGAGAACTAGCCATTTTCACAGTAGTCCTTTTGCTGAATGCAGTGTAGATGGCAGATGGTGCCCCAGTATTCTCTCCCAACATCAGAACATTCCACTGTAATTCTTTCTTTGTCTATTTCTGTTTTCTGCTATATTCTGTGAGCCTCTGCAAGGAAGCAACATGTGTCCGTTCATTGTTATCATTTCAAAGTTAAACTATGTTCTTCTTACCCAATAGACTTTTTAAAAGAAATTATGGAATGGACATGTAGATATTTAAACAAAGGATTGAGTGATTCAGTACCCCTGTTTAAGTGAGTAGGTTATATACTCGGACATTTGAGTATGCAGTCTAATTCTGAATGCCTTGCTCTCTCTCAGGTCCTCCAGGTCCTCCTGAGGCTGTGACCATAGATGAAATCACAGACACCACTGCTCAGCTTTCTTGGAGACCAGGACCTGACAACCACAGCCCCATCACCATGTATGTTATCCAGGCTAGGACTCCATTCTCCGTGGGCTGGCAAGCAGTCAATACAGGTACTGTACTGCATGCTGGAAGCTGTTGTCTGTTAGAGACATCTAGAATGAAGTTTGAATAAAATTTGGAAGAAGCTAAGCCATCTAAGTCAACACAGTTGCAAATGATACATTGCATCTGTATCTCCCAGGCATGAGCCAGCTCTAATATGATGTCTTTAATGTTTTCCTCCACACTAACTTACACTAGTGTCGCTGGACCTGAGCATCAGCATCTATTGAATGATAGCTGTACTATGCTTGGTACTTTTATTTCCTTAACAAGCTTCAAACTATTTTTAAAAATAAAATGCATTGATCTATGTTTTACCTAAAATCACCTTCATTCCTCAGTGATCCATATTGGAAAGTAGTAGAAAATGCAAGGCTACAAATCACAGTCTCTGCAAGGTCCATGGACAGCTGTATAGAATAGAATAGAATAGAATAGAATAGAATAGAATAGAATAGAATAGAATAGAACAGAATAGGGCTTGGATTCCTTCTGGTCTGTCTGGGCCAGTGTCCTGAGCAGACGTTGGGTGCAAACTCTGCAGCCAGCCCCACAACACCCAGAGGCAGCTCTACTCCCAGGTGCTCTAACACACCAAGGATTATAGGATCACAGGATCCCATGACCTTGGTCATACCAGGATCTCGGGGTCACAGAGGCAGCTTGACTCCCAGGATCAGGGTGTGTCCCAGCTCAGACACACCCAGGATCTCAGATCACAGAATCCCCAAATCACAGGATCAGAGAGATAGCTTGTCTCTGAGGAGTTCTTACACAACCAGGATCATAGGAAGAATAGGCTCTAGTCAGACATAGTCAGGGTAGGTAGCACTAGAGATAATCAGATAGCAGGAGCCAAGTGTAAGAACATAAGCAACAGAAACCAATGTTACTTGGCATCATCAGAACCCAATTCCCCCACCATAGCAAGTACCCCCCAACACACTGGAAAAGCAAGTTTCATATCTAAAATCACTTCTCATGATGATGATAGAGGACTTTAAGAAGGACATAAATAACTCCCTTAAAGAAATGCAGGAGAACACAGGTAAACAGGTAGAAGCCCCTAAAGAGGAAACACAAAAATCCCTTAAAGAATTACAGGAAATCACAATCAAATAGGCAAAGGAATGAACAAAACCATGCAGGATCTAAAAATAAAACTAGAACCAATAAAGAAATCACAAAGGGAGACAACTCTGGAGTTAGAAATCCTAGGAAAGAGATCAGGAGTCATAAATGCAAGTATCACCAAGAGAATATGAGAGATGGGAGAAAGAACCTCAGGTGCAGAAGATTCCATAGAAAAAATGGCATAACAGTGAAAGAAAAAACAAAAAGCAAAAAGCTCTTAACCCAAAACATCCAGGAAATCCAGGACACAATGAGAAGAGCAAACCTAAGAATAATTGGTAAAGATTCCCAACTTAAAGGGCCAGTAAATACCTTCAACAAAATTATAGAAGAAAACCTAACCTAAAGAAAGAGATGATCATGAAAATACAAGAAGCCTACAGAACTCCAAATAGACTGGACCAGAAAAGAAATTCCTTCCATCACATAATAATAAAAACACTAAATGCACTAAACAAAGAAAGAATTTTAAAAGCAGTAAAGGGCAAATGTCAAGTAACATATAATGGCAGACCTATCAGAATTACACCAGACTTCTAACCAGAGACTATGAAAGCTAAAAGATCCTGGGAAGATGTCATACAGACCCTAAGAGAACCCAAATACCAGCCCAGTCTACTATACCTAGCAAAACCGTCAATTACCATAGGCAGACAAAACAAGATATTCCATGACAAAACCAAATTTATATAATATCTTTCCACAAATACAGCTCTAAAAAGGATAATAGATGGAAAACGCCAACACAAGGAGTAAAACTATACCCTAGAAGAAGCAAGAAAGTAATCTTTCAACAAATCCACACAAACATGATTCTACCTGTAACAATAAAAACAGCAGGAAATAACACTTTTCCTTAATAACTTTTAATTTGAAAATTAATATTACCAACATGTCATAATCAAATTAAAATTTAAAAATATGAGGAATTAGAAATTTGTTGGCTGTCATCCAGTGGTCTCCTTAATTTGGTAATTGGAGAAATATATCCAATATTGTACAATCCATATACACTTTCTGCTTGTTGGTACGTGACAGTGTCTTGCTGTGTGCCACATAATGCTTCTCTTATCTCAGTCTCTCTACTAGTAGGATTGCTTATTTGATGTTTTTACACTATACTATGGTTTTCAGAACATCTTGCTTATTTCAAAATTATTTACACAACCAAAAGAAACATAGGCAAATAATTTGGGAGGTGGTTTGTAAGAGAACAGCAAAGAGTGAGACAGAATGCTTTGTTTGATATTAATAATTATTGTATCAATTTTGAATAAGAGGATTTTATAAGTTACTCTTATTCTTAGATGAATGATTTTCAAAATCATTACATCCAATGAACCAGAATCTTACCATCACCTAATGTCTGTGCCACTCTCCAAGCAGAACCATTTTTCATTGAAAAAGTTGATGAAAGACATCATGGATAGACCATCTCAACACTCACACCATTTCTTAAATGAATGCAACCTGTTCCCTGTGGGCTGAGAATATACCATAACCAAATGCACTAAACGTGGGGTCCCAGAGGCAGCTTGACTCCTAGGAGCTCAGACACACCCAGGATCTCAGGATCACAGGATCCCAAAATCACAGGATCACCGAGGCTGAGTTACAGTGGGCTGAGTTACTCAAGTCAAATAGCTTTGACCATAGCAGGAAATCTGTAGCCAAAAATCATGCCTACAGTCCATTCCTTGGTGAAGCAAAACTGTCAACTCTTAGCTTAGTTTCTATGGAGGTAAAATTTTTGGTGATGTTAGGGACATTGAGGTACAGCCCTATTGTAATGAACTCCAATGTCGAAAAATTGTTCTTATTTTGGATTTGTACCACAGTAAGAGACAAGATTTTAATCACTACTAAAAACAAAATGAACAAACAAAAAGACTTTATTTATTTATGTTCATTAAAAAACTAATAGTGATATATTATTTTAAAATATCATACAGTTAATCTATTTGGAGTTATTTAAAATTTATATTGAGAAAAACATGTATTTTCAGTATTGCTGTAGACAAGTATCTACAGAAGACTGTTCAATTGATTGTTTTATATCAAAAAACTTTTATAATACTCATTTTTATTGTTATAATATTTTATAAATTTTAAAGAATATGATAAAAACAAAAGGTATGGCAGGTATTAAAGGGGGTCTCTGGGAGGAGCTGGGGTACAAAAGGGAAAAAAGAATGTGATATAAGTCTATTTGCTCAAAATATGTTTTTAAATGTTAACAAATTCAGATAAATTGAAATTATGTATCCTTTATCATCATAAGGCAATAAAACTTAAATAAAAAAATAGTGAATGGAATAAGTAAGAGTGAATAAATTTTCAATGAATGAACATCAGAAAAATAGAGTAGAATATTTGAGGACTGTGTGGAGCCTTTTGTATTTCTGCCTCCACCTGTACTTCTATTAATTTAGAGATGACAGGGCAGGAAAATATTTTAATCGTTTTTACAAACTCTTCTTTGTGCTTTCTTTTTCTTTTTTAGCTTCTTGGTTAGAAGCTGGGTTCTTGGGAGAAACAGTTAAAGAGGGATAAAGATTTATTTTGGTTCATGCTTTTACTGATTTTGGTGAAAGATTGGCTGGCTTCAGTGCTTGGGGCCTGAAGTCAGTCAGAATACCATGGTGGTGAGAACATGATGTTTCAAGAGTTGGAAACTTTGTGATATCTAGGAATCATGAGTGTCAGGAAGGAGCCAAAGAAAGGATGCTCTTCAAAGGAGTACCCCAGTGCCATGTCACCTCCTAAGATTTTTGTCACTTCCCAAACTACCATCAGTAGTCTACGGCCTAGCTTTTATCATGTAACCCTTTGAGGGAGATTCAAAGTTCAAACAATAACACTATTGTTACTATAAGTAGTGGCACACTGTTATTATAGTGAAGGAATTCTCATACACTCTTTGTTACACAAGTTCATTCAAATCAGACACTAGTTGCTGATACCATAAGACACAAAGTGTTCAAGGGTCAAAGATGTTTTACTAGGTAATTATCAGTTTACATGTTCTTTTGCATTTACTATATAATGCTGGGTCTATATATAATTCTTACAGATATTCTAACAGTAAAGTAAAACAATTATATTCACTCTAAAATTTTGTAATTATTCCTCTTATCAGACAAGGAAATTGAAGTTCTTCAGAGTTCTGTTGCTTAGCATATTAAAGTTAATGATCCAGTTTCCTTATCTTTATTCCTAAAGCACCTCTTTGAATCCTCTTTGAAAGGAGTCAAAGTTTACAGACAGGAAACCACTTCTAAGATGTGATAAGCTAGAGAAATTGGAGGTGGGGGATCAAAATATATATGAGATCCTTTAAAAATTAACCCAAATATTATAAAAATTGGATTGAAAACATAATTTTTATACATTGCATCAAATTGTGCCTAGCATTTATTTCTGCTTCAAGACATCAAGGCTACACAGCAATCCCTTGGGTCTAAAGGAGTGTGTATCTTGCTTGCAAGAACTTATGTTTGCTTGTTTCTACCTGAAATGTCATCTCAGAAAAAAAAAAAAAAAAAAAAAAAAAGAAATATTCGCAGGTGTTGGGGTTGGTAAAAAGATCGAGATCTATGAGGAATGATAATAAAATTTTACCAAAACAATTATAGCATTAATATGAATGAGCAAAGAAAATATTAGTAGTACTGATCCACTGATAGGAACCACAGCGTTACAATTTGAACATGGAATGTCCCCAACAAAGTCATGTGATGAAAGTTTTGTCCTAAGCCACAGGCACTATTTTGAGGGCAGATGAAATCTTAGGAAGAGGGTTTAACTGGCAGTCATTGGTGTACTCCTTTGACAAATATCCTGTCATTGGCCCCTTCCTGTTTCTCTGTTTCCCAGACACCATGTGTCTAGCTCTGAGATACCATCTTCTCACCACCATGGAATTCTGCCTGGCTTCAGCTCTCAAGCATTGAAGCCTGCCAACCTTTGACCAACATCTTGAAAAGCATGAGCCAAAATAAATCCTTATCCCTCTTAAGCTTTTGATCTGAAGTATTTGAGAAAAAGAGACTAATATAAAAGCAGAAAGGGGAAAAGAAAGCACAAACAAGAATTTGTGAATTTGATGTGAAAACCATGTGTCTTCATCACTATCTTATAGGATAATTACAATCACTCCCTGGAAGTGGTACTGGTGCTGGTAATAGTGGTGGTAAATGTTCCTATATTCATCTCTACATTTCAGGCACCTGAGTGAATTCTCTTAAACCCTCTCACCCACCTTTTGATATCTTTTAGTTCCAGAACTCGTCGATGGGAAGACATTCACAGCAACTGTGGTGGGTTTGAATCCCTGGGTTGAATATGAATTCCGCACTGTTGCAGCTAATGTGATTGGCATTGGGGAACCCAGCCGGCCCTCAGAGAAACGGAGAACAGAAGAGGCTCGTGAGTACCACTCAAGATACGCATTGTCTGTTCTGGTTGCTCCCATTGCTTAAGGCAGTGGTTCTCAACTTGGAGATGCAATGACACTTTCACAGTGGTCACCAAAGGCCATCGGAAAAGACAGATATTTACATTATGACTCATAACAGTAACAAAATTACAGTTATAAAGTAGCAACAAAAACATTTTTATGGTGGGGATCACCACAGCATGAGGAACTGTATTAAGTGGTCACAGCATTTAGAAGGTTGAGAAGCGCTGTCTTAAGGAGAATCCTTGATTTCTTCCTGATCATTAGCTTCAATGAGCTCTATATCTACATACCTTTCCCCTTAAAGGATCATAATGATCACAAACCAGGCCAGGAGCATCTCAATCTTTCTGGTAGTTAGATGTAATCAAGTTCTTAATCCTCTTTGAGTCTAGTGCTAGGGCACAAAACAGCACAAGACCTCCAAAGTCAACTCTCTTCTTTGGATCATGTGTCAGAAAAACAAAAACAAAAACCAAAGCAAACAAAAACAAAAAGAAATCACAGATGATCAGAGAACATTTTCTCAGAAGTCTTTGCTAAGATTTTCTTAGGACATAAACCATTGTCCCAAGTAATGAATGAGTTTCACCTATTTGATAAACACATAATGAAATATTGTACAGTCAGCTCGGGCAGATTATGCTCTTGTCAACTGGAAGATCCTGTTATATGGCCTCTGTAGAGCTCCTAGGCATGAAAATAACAATGATTTGTAAAGGCACAGCAAGATCCTAAACAGACCAGCAATTTCACCTTATTCTTGGAATTGATGAAAAAAGTCCATGTATCCTTTAATCAAGGGCATATACTGACTGGCCAACTGCAGTCCTCAGATGATGGCATAACTAACCCTAGGCTCTCTTTCCACATCACCAAATCTATAACTCAAAACTGCCCTGTAATCCTGAGAAGGAAGTGAGTCTGATTTCCCCTCTTTTACAGAGATCACTGGGGATCAGAGAGGTTAAGCACAGTGAGCCAGGGGTCAACCTAAGTCCACCACTTCCTTCAACACCCAGCTCAAAGCTCACCTTCTTCTGAGAAGCCATTAGCCCAGCGCTCCTCTGAGCAACCTGCTACTCCAGAACACCACTACTCTTCTCCATTCTGTCTGCGACATCATTGGGTGTTGTCCAAGTTTCTCTGTGATCTTCTGCATGTGCTCTCATCCTCCCACTAGATTGTAAGCTCCACGTGGGCACAGTTTGTCCTGTCTTTTCCTTGTGTTACCACCACATGGCTAATAAATGTCTAACCAAGCAAGAGAACAGATTCTTCAGTCCTTTCTTCCTCTGTGAACTCCTAGGTCTTTAGGGACGGAGCTAAACAATTGGTCAGTGTGTATACCCCATTGAACCAGAAACAGGTAATTAAGAGCACTTTCCTTGGGAGATTTTGCTTCTGTAAGCCAGTACAGTGCTCCCCTTGCTGATGTCATTTCTGATATCCAAAAACAAAGGGACATGTGCCCAAGTACTCACTAACAGTGAGGCATCCCATCTAGGGAACCTTTGTGGCTACCATTTGCCATTAACACCTGAAATAATTTGATTTCTGTTTTGTCTCCTGCAGTCCCTGAAGTCACCCCGGCTAACGTCAGTGGTGGTGGAGGCAGCAAATCTGAACTGGTTATAACCTGGGAGGTAAATCCATCACAGAACCAAAGGGACATGAATTTATCTGGGCTGTTTTGCTATTTCCCTCCATATGACAAGGATCCAGGAAATGTTCCCCTCTGTTTCCAAGAAATCTATTAATGGCTGTCAGGAAGTAAAGGTGCTTGGCCACCCATTGTTGAAGCAAGTTTTAATTTGACTGCTCACAGGAAAAAAGTCATGAAAGAGGAGATAACACAGGTTAAAAAAAAAAAAACAATAAGGAAGTCTGGTTCAGAGAAGACAAGTCTTTCTTTTCTTTCTGAATTGCTGCATGGCCAATTGATTTAAAACATCTGCCAGCTATAGATTGAGTGTCCCAGAACAATTTCCTGGCAGTTGGCTTTGCTTCTGGGCTGTGAGGCATTTCTTTAAACAACCTGGAGGAAGGTTAGTGACCAATTTATTAAAAATTGATTTTGAGAGAGGAGGTGGAAGCTTCAGAAAAGGCTTGAAATGTGTGCCAAAGATTTTAGACAATGTCCCCTGAAATAAAAAGCCTTTCATTTACTCAGAGCCCCAGCAGAGGAAGGAAAGAAATCCCCCACTACTCCCCACCTCCCAGGTGAGCTCAGAGCCTCTCCTTAGGGGCAGGATCTTGCCTGAGGAGAGATGGCCCTCTTCGTGAATTCCTTCATATATTTGACACCCAAGGGAAATGATTACTGGATGGTGTGTGATGGAAGGGTTTTTGCTTTGTTTTGTTTTCGTTTTAATTTTCATTTATTTTACATTTTAATCAACCGAGTAGTTAATTGAGCATCTTTGGTAGCTCTTTCTGAGTTGAGTCCAGGTTACCGGAGCCCGACTCTCCAGAGCTGACCTTCATTTCATTTTCGAGGCTCTGATATCACATGAATACCTGAGACCTGAGGCAAGTAAAGTATAGCCCTAGGTTTAAAAGGTGCTTGCAAGTAAAACGCAACTTCAATCTTTAGCAGTTGAATCACCTGAAGCAAGAATTGGGGAGTCCCCTTTAATATTTGAATCAAACGACTATGCTTTCTGAGTACAACCTCCCTTCCTCCTCCAGACAGTCCCCGAGGAATTACAGAATGGCAGAGGCTTTGGTTACGTGGTTGCCTTCCGGCCACATGGCAAAATGATCTGGATGCTGACTGTGCTGGCTTCAGCTGATGCCTCCAGATATGTATTCAGGAATGAGAGTGTGCGTCCATTCTCTCCCTTTGAGGTTAAAGTGGGTGTCTTCAATAACAAAGGGGAAGGCCCTTTCAGTCCCACCACGCTGGTGTATTCTGCTGAAGAAGGTATGGTTCATGCTACCTCAATATTTCTTCAATTCTAAATGGTGTTCCTTTCAGGATGTACCATCAACTTAGAACACACATATAAATCAAAAGGATAGCTTCATTACAGACAAGTATACTATAAATCATTGCCTCACTATCTACCATATGGTCTGTGTGTGTGTCTCTGTCTCTCTGTGTGTCTCTCTCTCCCTCCCTCTCTCTTTCTCTCTCTACCTCTGTGTGTATGTCTTGATGTCCTCTGTGTCTCTGTCTCTGTCTCCTTTTCTCTCTCTCTTACACACACACACACACACACACACACACACACACACACACACACTCTGGCCATGTGAGTACACTCCAGTAATCCCAGAATATGGGAGTTTGAAGCACACTAGCTAGTTTGAGACCAGTCTGGGGTACATATTTTAATCTGTCTCCAAAACAAGAAAACTCATTAACAACTCGATCATATGTGAAAACCACATGGCGAGCCGGGCGTGGTGGCGCACGCCTTTAATCCCAGCACTTGGGAGGCAGAGGCAGGCGGATTTCTGAGTTCGAGGCCGGCCTGGTCTACAAAGTGAGTTCCAGGACAGCCAGGGCTATACAGAGAAACCCTGTCTCAAAAAACCAAAAAAAAAAAAAAAAAAAAAAAAAAAAAAAAAAAAAAAAAAAAGAGAAAACCACATGGCTCTCCACCAATTGATTACATTGTTAAGGACCAACCAGGGTTGCAAGTGCCCTGTGTTATCTTCAGATATATTTTTCTATGTGTCCATGATCTATCTATTGATACATAAATACCCTGTACCTGTGTGCTATCATTATTTTTAAAGAATCATATTTTATCCCTTTAGACGAATACCAACATGGAATGTTTCATTCTCTCCCATCACTGGTGTTTTAAGCCATTTTGCTCTGACTCTCACTTCATAGGAGAGAAAATCATGAAGCAGCTTGATTACCATTCACACTGCCATAATGTTCCAGGGTCCTCACACTTACTTCTTTCAGGAGGGATCCTGCATTCAGAATGCCTCTCATATAGTCCCAAGTATGCTCAGAGCTCACCCTTGTTGTTGTAATGATGATATTCAGAATTAAATCACAGGACAGCATATAAAAGTCGAAGCCTTAGTTTGGAGTCATCAAGAGAACTACATGTTCTTTATCTTGTAGAGAAATGATTCCCATAAAGGCAACAGTTTTCCATGGCCTCTCCTCCACCTCTCTGCCGACTCTCACAGCTCTCCTCTACATACTACATTACTACATACTACATACTACAACCACATATAAAAGACTGGGTATGATCCAAACCAAATCTGTCTATGTCTCAGGCCTTGAGATATAATATCTGCATTTTCCCTATGATAATGTTGATGCCAGCATATTTAAAGTTTTGAAGCTTTGGTATATGTTCTCACAAAGGACAGTGTTTCCTGAGGATAGCTGATGTTTTCCCCTGTGTATCAGATGACATTTAAAAATTTTGAATTAACATACAATCAGAATCTTATTGTTATGTGCAAATAGGGATCTCCATGTCCAATATTTCCTTGCAATGTAGAGGAGTACACAAAATGACACTAAATTATAAAGGATAAATGTGTTAGCTTTAAGTGGAGTCTTATTTTCGCATGTGTTGGGGCTTAAGAGAATGAAGAGGATGCTTTTGTTTATTAGTAATGGGTCCATGGAACAGATGTAGTTTTAAAAGTATCAAATAGTTATGTACTGATTTGAATTACATTTTAAAAAGCACATAGCTACCCAAGGTAAAATTTTGTGAATGTTATTATTTAAGTCATGGCTAAACTAGGTTTTTTTTTTTCAGTAAGGCAGAATAGTAAAAGAAAATTTTATATACAAATGGTGTATACAACTCACATAAAAATCTGGTAAAAGCAACAAGAACTCTTGGTTCAGTCTACTGTTTGCACTTGGGAATATTGAGTCCCTGAAACTGTAAATGACTTATCTAAGGTTTTAGAGATTATCTTATAAAATTAAGCCACCAGGCAGCTTTCCTGAAATGTAGTCAATTCAATTAACGATGCTCTCTTCTTTCTCGATTGTTTTCATAATCCAGCAACTGAGACTAAAACTAAACTAAGAAAGAGCTGCCTAAACAAGTTGTTGACTATGAAAACTTATTGCTAAACTTGCCCTTGGGTGACTTTAGTTCCATTTACTGCAGTGTAGACCTTTGTAAAACTTCAGAAGTATCTCTTTCCTAACCACTGCACTACAGATTAAAATTGTCTGGGGGAGGGATTGTGCGTCTCACAAGTATGAAGGACACATGACCATGGGTTCTTTTTGCCCGTTAACTCCATTTAAAGAAGCTTGCTGTGATGAAGCTGACCCAATAGTAAAATTTCCTGAATTCATTTGTAGAACCCACCAAGCCACCAGCCAGTATCTTTGCCAGGAGTCTTTCTGCCACAGATATCGAAGTTTTCTGGGCCTCCCCTATTGGAAAGAACAGAGGACGGATTCAAGGTTATGAGGTAAGATAAAGACCAGTGCATTTGATCTACATCTCTTGGTGAGACTTCTAAGGTACATTCACTGATGGGAGAAGACCCACATTGTCTTACACAGGTATCTATTCTAGAAGTCTAGTTCTATTGTACCGTTAAAAGAAGCATTGAAGAATAGATTCTTCAATAGACCAACCTTTACCTATGTTTTATGCTTAAGTTTATTATTATATTTCTCTCTCTTTCTTTACCTAAAGATTTGCAATACAGTTGGTAAAAAGAGCTTAAATACGATATACCCATGGGGACAGGGAGATGGCTTTAGGAGCCAAGTGTGTTCATTGCTTGTGCAGAGGATCAGAATTCAGTTTCCAGCATCCTTCCTGGAGAATGCGACAACTGCCTATGACCCCAGCTCCAGGGTATTTGATGCTCTCTTCTGGTCTTTGTGGTTACCTATATTCACATGTATACACACAGGAGTATACACACACAATTAAAAAAAAAACTTTAGAAATATTTTTTTTCAATAGTATATGTTTAGAATCACCTGGACTCAAAACAAAGGTGCGGGAGAATGACAGAAATAGCCATTGACGAGTCTTCACACTGACCATCTCAGCGGGAAAATAGGACAAAAGCAGATTTTCTCACTGTGGATAATTTCGCAGATCATGTGGATCTCCTTGTTCTAAAAGCTCTGTCCATGAGTTAACACAGGAATTTGCCTCCATCATAAGAACTTACATAACAATATTATTATTACCTGACGACGTTGGAAGTCTCCCCAGTGGATATAATTTCCAAGGTCGTTCTTTTTATTTTCTCAGGTGAAATATTGGAGACATGATGACAAGGAAGAAAACGCTAGAAAGATACGAACAGTTGGAAATCAGACATCCACAAAAATCACCAACTTGAAAGGAAGTGCTCTATATCACTTATCTGTCAAGGCATATAACTCAGCTGGGACAGGACCCTCCAGTGCAACAGTCAATGTCACCACCAGAAAGCCACGTAAGGACAGAGTTGCTCAGAAATATTTTGGGGATTCATCAAACATGCTCCAAGTTCATTACCTATCCCCACCTCCCAGGGGTCATTTGCATACTAATTGGTATCATTATATGGATTCAAATGCACCTTAGCATTTTAACTGAATCTTTCAGAATAGCATGCCAAATTCATTGCTCCAGAGGACAGAAAGATAAATGTTTTTCTCCTCACTGAGAAGGACTACTTCTTTTAGCTATAAATGGTAGGCGACCAACTGAATCTTTTTCCATTTGCAATGCAGTATCTTGTCAGATTTCAGTGACCTTGAAGACACATATTAGTGCAATCGCCCATTAAATTGCCTCTACTCTCAAATTCTAGTAAGGGGATATTCCTTGGAATCCATTGAGATTTAATAATCTGTGACTTCGTCTATCTTAATTTTTTTTTTTATAGCACCAAGCCAACCCCCTGGAAACATCATATGGAATTCATCGGACTCCAAAATTATCCTGAACTGGGATCAAGTGAAGGCCCTGGATAATGAGTCAGAAGTAAAAGGATACAAAGTGGGTAATTTCTTTTTGCAAGGACACCTAATCCTGCTATTAGCAGGAAGGGAGTCTGCTGGGCAGCATCAGATGCTCCATTTTCTCATTCATCCCTCATGGGCTTCCCTGCTGAACGCTCCCCATTCAGGAATCTCTGCCCTAAAGTAGACTCATCTAAACTTTATGTATGCTCTGTCTTAACTTTTCAGGACTTAGGCTATCACCTGGGTAAGCCAGTCCTTCCTTTCTCTTGTAAATAACGAGACAATCAGCTTGGAAAAGAAAAAAAAAAGAATCTTAATTTGGTTTACACTTGAGGAAGTCAGCCCATGGTCAATTAACTATTGCTTTTGGAACTCTAGCAATATATCAGGCCAAAGAGGTGCAGTACATGGTGGCCAGCATGCAGAGAGAAGGAGAGAGGGGGAAAAGAAAAGAGGGAGAGAGGAAGATAAAAAGAGTAAGAGAAACAGACAGAGACACACAGAGACACACACAGAGAAAGAGATAGACACAGAGAGGGAGGGAGGGAGAGAGAGAGAGAGAGAGAGAGAGAGAGAGAGAGAGAGAGAGAGACTAGGATTCTGTCTTAATCAGGATTTCTATTTCTGCACAAACATCATGACCAAGAAGCAAGTTGGGGAGGAAAGGGTTTATTCAGCTTAAACTTCCCAGATTGCTGTTCATCACCAAAGGAAGTCAGGACTGGAACTCAAGCAGGTCAGGAAGCAGGAACTGATGCAGAGGCCATGGAGGGATATTTCTTACTGGCTTGCTCAGCTTGCTTTCTTATAGAACCCAAGACTACCAGCCCAGAGATGGTCCCACCCACAAGAGGCCTTCCCCCCTTGATCACTAATTGAGAAAATGCCTTACAGCTAGATCTCATGGAGATGTTTCCTCAACTGAAGCTCCTTTCTCTGTGATAACTCCAGCTTGTGTCAAGCTGACACAAAATCATCCAGAACAGATTCTGTTTTGCAATCCCCTGCAAGAGTACTCGCAAAGTCTACCCCTTGTAGGTTCCACCATCTTCAGGTAACACTACAGGATGGAGATCAAGCCTTTAACATATAGACATCTGGGGAACAGGTACAAAAACTACAACTTCATGTAAATATTAGGTTTCTGTAACCTAGATCAGAAATTCTTAAAGGCTTTGTGGTTGGAATTCTACAAAATCTGTCCCCCCCAAAAAAACTCAGCCCTTTAGCCCTTTACCATTTCCTTTTGACAGTTTGACTTTATTTTCTCTCTTTATGTGTGTGCGTGTGCGTGTGTATGTGCACTCACACATGAGTATGCATTGTATATGTGTGCACATGAGTATGTGTGTGTGTGTTTAACATTACAAAACTCCCAATGTCACTCTCAATACTGCTCTTTTTTTCTGTAGAAAACTTCTCTGTAAGAGAATAGGCTGAAAATATTGTCTGCCTTCCATCCTGTCAGGAAGCAGGAAGGCGTGTCATGTAAATGCTGGCTTGTCTTTGAAATGAACACACACACAAACACACACGAATTTATGTGTGCCCCTGGTTGAAAGACAGAGTTTGATCTTATGGAAATGAGGTTTCAGAAATCTCTGATCTCCCTGAGATGGAACTGAACTCAGGCCCTTTATCAAAGCAGTACATTCTCTTGATGGCTATGTGATTTCTCCAGCCTTTGACTAAATGAAAACTTCCCATTGCCACTGAAAATTGGGCTAAAATATGATTTTACAGCCTTCACTTGGCCAAAATGGGCAGCGTCAGTGCTTAGCATCTCTAAGATAAGTCACACATGTGAGGCTTTCTCACCAGGAATGGCTTCGAAAAAGCTAGAGGGCGGCCAGAGATAACTCGGTCCATGAGACTTTCCCCATCAAGAACTTGGGCTTTCTTACAATTGTGGTCTTCTCAGGTAGCTGAACCTCTGATAGGGCCCTTAGCTTCAGTGGAAGGGGGCAGTGAGTAAAAGCTATGTGTCCTTTGTAAAGCTAAGGATGAACCTACCTGCTGTGAGGCCAGCTCCGATTTAAAGGAATGAGGGTGGAGAAGACATGCGCAAGAAATAGTTTATCATCTCCAATAAAGGATACTGAGTGTGTAAGGAATAGCAGACTTGACTGCCTCCAAATGTACAGGTCAGATGAATCTCTGAGAAGACCATGACCAGGGTCTGGCCCAACCTCTGTGAGGAATGAAGGAAGGAACTGAAGATGTTTAGCTGGAAGAAAGTAAAGTTCTCAGAAGGATAATACTTCAAATATGTAAAGAAACTTAACTAATAATGAGTAAATTGTTCCAAATTCTGTAAGACTACTGAAAATGTTGACTTCCAAGCTTTTCTCCTTGAGAAAAATTCAAAATTGTAAACTTTGTTTTATAATCTTCCTTAAATAATGGAAACTATGGTAAGGTCTAAGTAAACTTGCAAAATTGCAAGTTAAGTCACTTTTTTTTCCTTTTAATGAATTACTGTAAAATCACTGCAGTCAGAGGCATGTCAACATGACCATGGCAATAACAGTTTATAAAAAGCTTTGTAAAATGTCACTCTTTCTGAGGATAGATGGGCTGCAAAATGCCCTTAACTTGACCAGTGCACTGAATTTTCTTCCCTGACATCTCAATAGAACATAGCAAAGCTAATGCCTACTTACTTTCCACAATGGAAAAGAGTCCATCTTCCTTTGCACTAAGTTCATTCTTAAACAACTTGGCTTTCAGAAAGTACAACTGAGCCAAAATGTGTCTTTATGTAGTCTGGGCTGATAGACCACAGTCTTATTCCTTTGAGTCCTGGGGAACAATTCTAATGGACTTTACCCTTGTTTTTCAGGCTGCTACCAAAATAAAATAACATGCAGAGAAGCTTCCCAAAGTATTTGAGGCAACAAGGAAAAAAGATTAGAGATCATCTAGTAAAACTCCTTATTTTTTCATATATGAGCATTCAAGCCCATCCATAAGTCTGTTGGGGTGCCCTTGGCTTTATCAGGTACAAGGAGTAGTTGCCATGTTGAGACTTGCTGACTGGTAACAATTATTACTTTGTTGACAGTCTGCTTTGTATACCAGCTTCTTCTCACAAATGCTCACACCAGATTCTCACTGTAACATCTTCCCCAAAAGGCCCCACAGACACGTTTGCCTGCACACAGATTAGACCAAGCATCATACATCACGGAGGGAATATGAAGGGCAAAGCAGGCCAAAAGAAACATAGGACATTTGATTTAGCAGAAGAGGCCTGCTGTTCTTCATGTAGGATTCAGGGAAACTATTTCTACTTCTGTAGTAACAGAATGAAGTGTGGGAGTAAATTAAAACTAGGGCATTAAGTTCTCTTTCTGATTTAAATATAAGATCAAATGAGGTCATCCTTTAGGGTGTTAGGCATGTCATTTATATCTTTTGGATTTAGACTTTGAGAATATAGAAACTGCTAGCATGGCTGATCCAACATTAGGAAGAAGTTTTTGGGTTTTTTGTTTGTTTGTTTTTTGTTTTGTTTTGTTTCCCTTGTGAATAAGAGAAAAATAAACATCCAGAGGCATCTGAAAAATTCCAGAGAGAAGGAAGCAGACTGGACATGGTCGGGTTTAGGGAAAGGGGAAAGCAGGAGAAAATAGTGGAGAAGGCAGGAAAGAGAGAACAGAGCACAGTGAGAGAGAATCTTGAGAATAGAAAACAAGAGAGGATGTGGACTGGGCAAATCATCGGACTATAAATAGGATGAACAGGTTTGGGACAGGGAGAGGCCTGGAGAGCTAGCCTGGATTTTAAAAGACATAACAGGTATTTGTGATTCTGAAGGAGCCTGGAGGCCAATATGCTGATTGGTGCCACAGGTAGCAATATGTCCTTTCTGCCAGTAGTAATAGAAATGAGTCCTTTTGGCAGATGGGAATCAGTTTCACAAGTTACCAAGGAATGCTAGGTTTTATCTAACCTCTAGAAATCTTTCTATAGTCCAGCTTATGCTAATTTCTGAACATACGGACATACTAGGACCTAAGAATCAGATTTGAAGGAATAACCTCTGGTCTCAGTATGGCAAAATACACAAATAAGTGAATTAAAGTGAGTGAGCTTATTCAACAAATACTCTAGACATCTATCCACGGTTCTTTATTATTTTTATTACTTTTATTTGTTTTACAGTCTAGATGCTGACCCCCTCCAGGTCCACCCTTCCACGGTCCCGCATCCCCTCCCCCCCCCTGTCTTCAAGAGGATGTTCCCCACCCCTCAGGCCTCTCCACTCCCTAGGGCCTCAAGACTCTTGAGGGTTAGGAACTTCTTATCCAACTGAGGCCAGACTAGGCAGTCCTCTGCTGAATATGTCGGGGGCCACGGACCAGTTCATGTATGCTTCCTGGTTGGTGGCTCAGTGTCTGAGAGATCTTAGGGGTCCAGGTTAGTTGAGACTGCTAGTCTTCCTACGGGGTCACCCACCTCCTCAGCTTCTTCAAGCCTTTTTCTTATTCAACCACAGGGATCCCCAACTTCAGTCCAATGGTTGGATACATCTGTCTCAGCCAGCTGTTTGTTGGATCTCTCAGAGGACAGCCATGCTAGGCTCCTGTCTGTAAGCATATCATAGCCTTAATAATAGTGTCAGGCCTTGGAGTCAACCCATGATATGGACCCCCAAGTTGAGCCTGTCACTGGATCTCCTTTCCCTCAGTCTCTTTTCCATTTAGGTCCCTGCAATTGTTTTAGACAGGAACAATTCTGGGTTAGACTTTTTGACTGTGAAATGCCAACCCTATCCCTCCACTTGATGCCCTGTCTTTTATCAAGAGGTGGACATTTCACCTGAATACTGAGTCTCTGACCTCCCAGGTTTCTGGTACTTTCTAGAGGGTCCCCCACGTCTCACTCCCCAAGGTTACATGATTACATTCATTGCGTTGGCCCTCAGGGCTTCTCTCCTGTCTACTCCTCCATACCTGATCTTGTTCCCCTTTCCCCTTCCCCCTCCCCTCTACCACCCAGGTCCTTCTCTCCTTCTGCCTCCCATGACTGTTTTCTTCTCCCTCCTAAGTGGGATTGAAGCAATCTCACTTGAGCCCTTCTGCTTATTAACTTTAGTTCTGTGGATTATATCCTAGGTATTCTGTACTATTTTTTTTTTTTTTGGCTAATATCCACTTCTTAGTGAGTACATACCATTCATGTCCTTTTGGATCTGAGTTACCTCACTCAGGATGATTATTTTCTAGTTCAATCCATTTGACTACAAAACTTATGATATCCTTGTCTTAATAGATGAGTAGCATTCCATTGTGGAAATGAACCACATTTTCTGTATCCTTTCTTTGACTGAGGGACATCTGAGTTGTTTCCAGCTTCTGGCTATCTCAGAAGAACATAGTGGAGCACATGCCTGTGTGGTATGGTGGAACATTTTGGGGGTATATGCCCATGAGAGGGATAGCTGGGTCTTCAGGTAGATCTATTTCCAATTTTCTGAGAAATGTCCAGCTTGATCATGGTGAATGATATTTTTGATGTGTTCTTTGATTCAGTCTGCTAGAAACATATTTTCGTATCAATATTCATAACTGAAATTGGTATGAAGTTCTTTTTCTTTGTTGGGTCTTTGTGTGCTTTAGGTATCAGAGTAATTGTGGCTTCATAGAATTCCCTTATATTTCTATTTTATGGAATAGTTTGAGGGGTGTTGCTATTAGCTCTTTTTTAAAGATCTGGTAGAATTCTGCACTAAAGTCATCAGGCATTGGACCTTTCTTGTTTTGTTTTTGTTTTGTTTGTTTGTTGTTTTTTTGGTTTTTCTTGTTTTTTTGTTTTTTGTTGGGAAGTTTTGAATGACTTCTATTTCCTTAGAGAATATGGGACTATTTAGATGGTTTTATCTATCTGATCCTGATGTAACTTTGGTATCTGGTATCTGTCTAGAAAACCCTCCATTTCATCTAGATTTTTTTCAGATTTGTTAAGTATAGGCTTTTGTAGTAGGATATGGTGCTTTTTTTAAAATTTCCTCAGTTTCTGATGTTATGTCTCCCTTTCCATTTCTGATTTTGTTAATTTGGATATTATCTCTATGCCCTTTAGTTAGTTTGGCTAGAGGTTTGTCTTTCTTGTTGATTTTCTCAAAGAAGCAGCTTTTGTTTTGCTTGATTCTTTGTATCACTCTCTTTGTTTCTATTTGGTTGATTTTGGCCCTAAGTTTGACTATTACCTGCTGTCTACTCCTCTTGGGTGTGTGTGTGTGTGTGTGTGTGTGTGTGTGTGTGTGTGTGTGTGTTTTAATTTCTGTTCTAGGTCTTTCAAGTATACTGTTAAGTTGCTAGTGTAGGATCTGTCCAATTTCTTTACAAGGGCACTTAGTGCTATGAATTTTCCTCTTATCACTGTTATCATTGTCTCCCATAAGTTTGGGTATGCTGTGTCATCATTTTCATTGAATTCTAAGAAGTCTTTAATTTCTTTCTTTATTTCTTCCCTGACCACATTATTATTGAGCAGAGTTTTTCAGTTTCCATGGGTATGTGGGTTTTCTGTTGGTTTTCTTGTTCTTTAAGTCTAACCTTAATCCATGGTGATCTGATAGAATGCACAGAATTATTTCAATCTTATTGTATTTGTTGAGGCTTGTTTTGTGACTGAGTATATGGTCCATTTTGGAGAAAGTACTACGAGGTTCTGAGAAGGTACATTCTTTTGTTTTAGGATGAAATGGGAAGTCTATCTGGCTCATAGCTTCTATTAGATTCACTGTGTCTCTGTTTAGTTTATGTTTCAATAATCTGTATATTAGTGAGAGTGGCATGTTGAAATATCCCACTATTATTGTATGAGGTTCAATGTGAATCTTAAGATTTAGTAAAGTTGCTTTTATGAATGTGAGTACACTTGCATTTGGGGCATAGATGTTCAGAATTGAGACTTTATCTTGGTTGATTTTTCCTTTAGTGAATATGAAGAATCCTTCCCCAACTCTTGACAACTTTTGGTTGAAAGTCTCTTTTATTGGATAGCAGAATGGCAACTCTTACTTGTTTCTTAAGACCATTTGCCTGGAAGACTCTTTTCCAGCCTTTTACTCTGAGGTAGTGTCTGTCTTTGTCATTGAGATGTGTTTCTTGTATGTAGCAAAATGCTGAATCCTGCTTGTATATCAAGTCTGTTAGCTTATGTCTTTTTATTGGTGAATTGAGTCCATTGATATTGAGAGTTATTAAAGACAGCTGATTGTTCGTTCCTGTTATGTTTGTTGTTGAAGGTAGCATTATGTGTATGTGATTCTCTCCTTTTGGTTTTGTTGTGAGATGATTAATTTCTTGGTTTTTTTCTTTGGTGTAAATACCCTCCTTGTGTTGGAGTTTTCCTTCCAGTTTGTTTTAATTGGGTTTTGTCATGGAATATTCTGGTTTCTCATTCTATGATGATTGAGAGTTTTGCAGTGTATAGTTGCCTGGGCTAGCATTTGTGTTCTCTTAGGGTCTGCATGACCTCTGTCGAGGCTCTTCTGGTTTTTAGGGTCTCTGTTGCAAAGTCTGATATAATTCTAATAGGTCTGCCTTTATATGTTACTTGGCTTTTTTCCCTTACAACTTTTAATATTTTTATTTGTTCTGTACATTTTGTGTTTTGATTATTATGTGATGGAAAGGTTTTCTTTTTGGGTGTTCTGTACACTTCTTGTATATTTACAGCCATCTCTTTCTTTAGATTGAAGAAGTTTTCTTCTGTGACTTTGTTGAAGATATTTTCTGGTCCTTTTAGCTGGGAATCTTTGCTCTCTTCTATTCTTATTATTTTTAGGTTTGGTCTTTCCATTATGTACTGGGTTTCCTGAATCTTTTGGGTTAGAAGTTTTTTATGATTTGTATTTTCTTTGTTGTGCCAATATTTCCTATGCCTGAGATTCCCTCTTCTATCTCTTGTATTCTGTTGTTGATATTTGTATCTGTAGCTCCTGACCTGTTTCCTAGGTTCTCCATTTGTTGCCTTCATTTATGATTTCTTATTGTTTCTACTTCCACTTTTAGGTCTTGGACTGATTTAACCAATTCCTTCACTGTTTGATTGTGTTTTCCTATATTTCTTTAAGGGATTTGTTTCCTCTTTAAGGGCTTCTCTACCTATTTACCTGTGTTTTTCTGCTTTTCTTTCACTGAGTTGTTTATATCATCCTTAAATGACTCTATTTTTTCATGAGATAAGATTTTAGGTCAACATCATGTTTTTTAGGTGTGTTGGGGTATTCAGGGCTTGCTGTGGTGGGATTACTGGGTTCTGATGGTGCCAAAGTATATTAGCTTCTATTGCTTATGGCCCTGCACATGCATCAAGCCATCTAGTTCTTTCTGGTGTTAACTGGACTGGGTGTTCCTGTTTGGAGCCTGTCAACTATGTCCCTGGGTTGCTACAGCTCTCCTGGGAGATCTGTGACCCTGGATACAGCAAATCTCCTGGAATGCCTTCAGACTGTAGGGTCTGTTGTCCTGGGTACAGCAGATCTCCTGGAAGGCCTTCAGACTATGAGGTCTTCAGAGGGAGGGACACACTGATTCTCTGCCCTGGTGGAAGATATGGGCTTCTATCTAAGGTTCTTAATTATCTCACCTTCCTAATAACACCTTAAAGAAGAAATTCCTAGAATCTACTGTGTCTATTAACCCTAACTTTGAAGACATGGAAATGTGCTAAGATAATACCTCTAGAATTTCCAAGCCTGGGATTTGAACACAGCAGTATGGAATCTCTTTCTGCCCCTTGACAATGGTTTACTTTGCCCGGCAATCAACAGATAGACACAGTGGGTGAAAATAAAGAATTACAAGAAAAGGACATGAAGGTAAAGAGACCATAGAGAGCCAAAGGGCACATAGGAGAGACATGTCCTTTATATAAAGGCCAGGGAAAGCCACTTTAAGGGTGACATCTCAGTTTGGCTTTAAATGAAAGAAAAAATGAGACAGGCAGCTCTGTGGAATAGTATATAGGTAGAAGTCATGAAGGTCCCAAGGTGAATACATGCCAGTATAACAGGATGTGAAATACTGGTGACTATAGCAAGGGACTTTGTGACTATCCAGAGAGGTGGGAGAGTGGGAGTGAGTGCAGGGGAATTAGCTTCAATGGGCAGTATACTCTGCTGTCTTTGTCCCTGTGAGTTACTATAAGAGAATAATTGAGGCTTGTTAATGTATGGCAACCAGAAGCATATTTCTGGAGGCTAGGTGTCCCAGCACAAAGCTATTGGCTTACAAGGAGAGTCCTTTTGACCTGTTATCACACAGTAGAAGATGAGAGACTGAAACACCAAAAGAGGACAGGATTTCTATGACAGCACCAACCTTGTAATGAGGGTAGAAGTTTCATAGCTCAGAGACATCTTAATAACCTCTTAAGCATTCCACGGTTTTTTGTTTGTTTGCTTGTTTGGTTGGGTTGGTTTGGTTGGGTTGGGTTGGGTTCTGAGACAGGATCTAAATGTGTAGCCAGAACTGATCTAGAACTCACTGTGGCCAGGCTGACCTCAAATTCATAGTAATCCTTCTGCCTCACCATCCTGAATATGTAAGCATCTTAAGCTTTGTATAAGCTTTAAATGTATATGGATTTCAAGCATAGGCCACCATGTTCTACCTTTTAAAATCAATATAGTAGCAATTAACATCACATGGATTTTACAGCAGATGACTACCCAAACCATAGCAATCATGATGGCAGTATCCTTTGACAATGACTATAAACCTCCATTCATAATTTTTATTTTATAAATTTGGTATTAAAAAATTACACATTAAGGTGGTCAAACAAATAATACATGCAAGCCACATATGATCCCAGGCTACTCATTCTCTGTGTTTATTTAGCTATTTTTTAATATTTCATTTATATTAACTTATACCCACATGTATACAGCATGCATCTGCAGGTCACTTTCAGTCTTTAGTTCTCTCCTTTTACAGAGTGGATCCTAGAGATCTAATCAAAGACTGGGTGACAGACTCCTTTACTACTGAGCCATCTGTTCTCCTAATGCCTACCCCCCCTTTTAAGGTCTCTGTCTATTCCCTTTATTTTGCAGATATGAAGACAGAGACCAGAGGTAAAGCAACTTGACCCAGAGGTGGTGACTAAGTTGATATAAATAATCCAGGCTCTGGAGTTAGATTTCTTAGGTTTAAACATTTACTTGTTGTCAATCATTTACTTGTCATGGGACCACAGGCAATCGTCTACTCTCTCCAGATCTCAGGTTGCCATCTTTGAGGTCAAAATAATAATAGCTGGGAGTAGAAGTGTTCCAACATTGGAGAAGCAAAAGCTATTGGTGTTTGCTGTTGTTGAGTCCCAGGTATCCTCTCTCTGTCCCTGCCTGTTTCATATCAGGTATAAGCACGGCCTTCATGTCAATCAGCTGTACCAAGTGTTTAGTGTAAATAAAGCTTTTGTTGGTCTTATTTAGGTACCATGGCAGTCCCCATTATTACAAGACAAATAAGCAGTGTTTATTTAAAAAAAATGTATTATGTATTTTCTTGGAAATGTTTCTTTTGGATTTATACTTGAAACTGGTTGGATTCGCTAAGTTCTTGCAAGGACCAGAAGTAAATCAAAGAAGCAATTATTCCTCTGAGTAAGATGTGACCTTGCATCCCATCAGCCAGCCCATTCTCCTGAAGGGCTGGGATGAGAAGCGATGCTCCAGGATTTATTGGCACTTGATCATTAGCAAAGGGATGCTGAGCCTGGCACAGCTGATGCTTCAGTGTGTGTGTGGAAGGGGAAGGCTTGAGAATCTTTCCACCTTAAGGAAATTGCGTTTTCCACCTTGTATTAGAGGGCTATAAATTAAGGTGATAAAATACCAGGGAACAAATGGGATCTAAACTATGTTAAGGAAATTTTATGAATTTCATTCATAAATACAGTAGATCAGTATTTATAGGGGTCCTATGCTTCTCAAACTGGGATATATGCTCCAACAACATTGGTGTAGGGTGAGAACTTAGAAGAAAGGCAAAAGCTCAGTTCTCAGCTCTGACCTCTGACCTCAGCAATCAGCACCTCTGGAGATGTGCTGAACAAATGATGTTTTAAGTATCTTGCCTGGTGATTCTGGGGCAAGACTGACTTTGCAAACCTAATCTCACATTGGCATTATCTGAGTGAATATTTTTAAAATCAAAGTACATCATACCCTGCACTCCCACATGGCAGTCAGGAGTGGAAGTCAAATGGGATTTACCATCCCCTACCTACCTTTATTCAGAGTGAAACCATGCTTTGCTGTAGGGCTACCTTTAGCACTGTGGGAGGTTCTGTTCTGCCGTGAGTGAGTTTGGTCTCTGCTTACTAAACAGGTAGTTATGTGACATTCAAGCATATCTGCAGACAGTGATGAGTGCCCCCCACCCCCAAAGGGCAAAAATGTGTCCCACCCTCTTAACTCTGCTAAGTATAGGTAAGGATACCAGTAAGTGTCCCAAAACATCTAAAACATCCAAGGCTGACACCTAGTGTAAGCCATTCATCCTTTATATTCCATGAGAAGATGAAGAAGGCAGGCTCATTTGATTTATGACTATAGACTTAAGAATCAACTTCCACTTCTCCATGATGACAGGTCCCTGGGCCTCAGTGTCCCTACCTGTAGAAAGGTGAAATAACACCTGCATTGTGGTATTGTGGTGACATTAATAAGCTACCTATAAGAATCAGAAACTGCAGGGTAGTTGTCCCCATGGTTGTCGCTGGGCACACAATGACAGGTGCATGTTTTTATTCTTTTGTATTTTGTTTCCTGTTTGGGTGAGGAACCATCAGAGCCCCAAGCCAATGTGTTTTCAGAACACCTAGGGAGCTTCGTCATCAGATACATTACACTCCAAACTCAGCATCTAAGAGGCCCAGGAAGGAAACCAAAAGTGCATGAGTGGAACTTTTCAGAAGTACCACACTTCCAGATGGTCACTGATGGCCTCTTCTATGTGATCCTTAAAGGTAGTCCCAGTGGGGGGGATGGCGGAGAGCTCACTGCCCATACTGTTCACAAAATGTCTATATGTGTAGAAAGGTCCTCTTTCAAGAAGTTTCTTGATAATAATAACCTGCTGGGTGTTTCTTGTTCTTGAAACCCCTGCTGTGTGTGCTCATCTTGTTCCATTTAAGTCTGTATAGATAAACTTTCGTAAATTGTTCTTTGAACCCAGTCCTTACTGCATTCAGTCTGCAAAATTTTGAAAAGTGGGTAGTTTTGTCTCCATTTTACAAAAGAGGGAACTGAAGTTAGGAGAGATGAAGTAATTGACCTAGGGTCACACAGAGCCAAGTCTATTCTTGTGCCAAGGCTCCTGGCGTGTCACTGACTCTACATACTTAAAGAAATATTTAGTCTTCTATAACTCAATGCATGTGAACTTCCCCATGTGAAAGAACAGCCACACCTGTGCTCTCCTTTCCCGTTTCAACTCTTTCTTCCAACTCTTCCCTCCACAATATGGTGGCAGAAGACTTGACCCCTGCCACAGATGAGCCTTCTCAGTGTGAGCAGGCTGTCAGAGCACTTCTGTCACTTTACATTTAACTGGTACACAGAGATTAAAAAGAAAAAAAGAAAAAAAAAGAATATACCAAATCTTTGTGCATCAGTTAGAACAGCAGATGACACCCGTTCTTTCTGCATGGGCAGGTCTTGTACAGATGGAACAGGCAAAGCAGCACATCTGTCATTGAAACAAACAAGACATCAGTGGAGCTGTCTTTACCCTTTGATGAAGATTACATCATAGAGATCAAGCCATTCAGTGATGGAGGAGATGGCAGCAGCAGCGAGCAAATCCGAATCCCAAAGATATCAAGTAAGAACTTTTTTCATCTCGCCCTTTCCCTTTGCCTATTATGTCACTATCCCAGATGACCCAAGGCTTCAAAGAAATTGAGCCTGAAAAGAAAGAGTCATAATTAAGGTGAATGACGGGGCATCCTTTCTTACATAATTAAAGTGAATGACGGAGCATCCTTTCGTACATAACTGGTGTTTTCTGGTTTCAAGATACTTCATGCCAAAAAAACCTCTTTGCCTAGTTTTGATGGATTTAGTCAGTGGCCAACCAAAGTAGTAAATGAAGGCTGCCTCTCATAAGGCACGACGGGTTGTTTCATATTGACCCATTTGACTGACAAGTACATAGTCTCCTAATTAATTATAGCCTCAATAGTTAATGAACAATGTAGTTAGAAAGAATAGACAAAAAAGTTTGGGTGTTGTCATTGTTGTTTTTTAAGACAGGTCTCACTATGTCTTATGGTCTGAAACTTGTGCATAGACCAGGCTGGCCTTGAACTCACAGTGATCCACTTGCCTCTGCCTCCCCAGTGGTAGCATGCTCTGGCCAAAAAGTTCTTTAAAAGGCTGTGATGTTTTATCCCCAGCGAGCTAGTGTAATTCAGTCTTGAGTTGGAAACACTTGAAAGTTAACATGCTATATCTTGATTGAGAGTATGAAATGTTCATGTAAAAACCATATGGCTATATTTATAATTAATTGTCTCCATTTTTGAATATTGATAAATACTATGTGAGTGTAGGTTTTGTAAGCAGATGCATTCTATTCTATTTTTAAATTTTATGTTTACAAATATCTCAACAGCAAACAAATTTTTGTTGAATGATTTTATTTATTTTAATAAAAAGAAAAATTATAGAGTCAGAAATGAGAATAATAATTGGCAGCAGTTGGACAGTGGATCATGGCAATTTGGTGACTATTTGTATGCTATTTGGTACGATTTTGAAAGCACCTAGAGAGAGCAGAGCTGCTTACAAAGCTTCTGAAAGTGCTTACTGCCAACGGATTGCACTTTTTTTTTGTCTTTGTTTTGCTTTTTTTTTTTTTTTTTTTTTTTTTTTTTTTTTTTTTTTTTTTTTTTTTTTTTTTTTTTTTTTTTTTTTGTCTTTTGTTTTTGATTTGAAAGTAGGGTCTCAAAAGCAGCCCTAGTTGACTCTGGGCTGCTTATGTACAGGAAGCTGTCTTCCAGCTTGCAGAATTCTTTCTGCCTCTGCTTCCTATGTGCCAGGATTAGAGTAACCATACCTCCTGAATTGTCTTGTTATAGAGTGTTTTACAATGATAATGAAGAGATTAGGTTGCCATCCAGGTTTCCACTAGGTATCTCGGTGTGTATTCTTCTGCCATTTGGAGTTGAGGTCTGTATATTATAGGATCAGTGCTGGCTGGAATTATAAACTCTCAAGCTATCACTGGAAAGATAATCTCAAGCTATCACTGGAAAGATAATATTTTAAACCATGGGTGATATATTCAACAGAGACCCTAATTTTAGAGCTGGAGTAAGTATCTGCTAGATGTCCATCATTTTATTTTTCAAAGGAGAAGGTTGTTTTGTCTTACAGATAGGAGATGGTAACAAAGTAGCCATGGAGCAATTTTAATGGCTTCTGAGAGACTTTTCAGTTCAGAAGAGTAAGAGGTCCCTGTTCATTTCACCTGTTCTCTGAATTGCCTATCATTTAGGAAGAATTCAATAAATG
>LR750498.1:383404-453436 GCA_902729485.2 Mus minutoides | reverse complement strand
AAAAAATACAGAAAATATTTTAAATTCTGTAATCCTGAGTCAATTAACTAGCTTAGGCACTTTGAAGAAATGTCTGCAACAATTCTATTCTCTTTCCTGTATTTGCACAACAAAATATAGGGTCTAACTGTTACTTGAGCACATCTTCTTCTCAGATGGCTTCAAATCCCAGCTGTTACTAGGACACACCAACAGAACAGCCACACTGTGACATCTGGATTCTTGCCTTAAGATTAGTTTATAATTTTGTTTTGTTTTGTTTTAGATACAATAAGGTTTTAATATGTCTATGAAAGCAGTTTCTACACAACTAAATATATTTTGACACTTTAAATATTACTGATTATCCTCTTTATATTGAATTTTGTTTAAAATGTTCACAACTTCTCAAACTAGCTCTGTAAATAATGGATGAATTATTGAAAACATGAATCCACACTATTACAGTGAATTTCAAGGGCATAACAGTTTTATGAAATGAAAATAAGTTCTATAAATAACATGTCCCTAAGTAAATGTTATAAGATGTTATTCTGTTTCCTGTGTGTAATAACAGTGTCTTTAATAGGGCAAGCATTTCTTTCCTGTTGTTTTTACTACGTCCTTGATTATTTGAGAAATTAAATAATTGTAATATTTAAAAATAAATAGTACAGCATTTAAATAGAATTTTGAAACAATAATATGGGAGACAAGAAGTAAAGCAAAGTTTGAAAATAAGCTTTTAGAAATAATAACTTAAGTGTACTCTGTGGGAAAAAAGAAAGATGGGTTAGAGATATTGAAAATTAAAAAACATTTTGTGAAACTACTGTTAGGAAAACAGTGGGATGGATGGATAGTGCAGGGCTTAAGACTGCCGTTGTAGAAGTTCAGGGTTTGGTCCCCAGTACAGACGTAGGGTGGCTCACAACCACCTGTTAACTCTTTTCCCAGGATATATAGTCTTCTTATGTCTTTTATGGGCATTTTATACATGTAGTTTACATACAGACAAACAATACACATACATACCCACACAAATAAATAAAAATCAATTTTAAGTAATAGGAGAGTACAAGACATACATATGGACAAAATATTTACCAAGCACATGTCTGATAAGACAAAAGGCTATGTCCAATGTAGAGAAAGAATACTTAAAACACATCAATAAAACAAAAATGGACAAAAGAAAACTGGCAAGACGATCTGAGCAGACACCTCAACAGAGAAAAGTAAAACGTTGTCAAACAAGCATATAAAATAGATCCTTAAAATTAAGTCATTATAGTTAAAATTTGGCAAAATCCAAAATAAAAATATCAAATGACAAGGGTTTGAGGTAAGAAAATATCCTCACTGCTGAAAAAGTAATAAGGCACAAAAGGTAATTTATATAAATCTTAATCTTGCTATATGACACAAGACTGAGTTTTTGCAGATGAGCTGAATATATGTGTCTACCCTTAAACTTACCCATAGATGTTTGTAATAGCTTTTATATACTTTCCAGTAACTGTAATCCACCAAGTGATGACTTTATAAAACAAATCATAAAACAAAACAATACCTCAACTTCTGAACAACCATTTTATGAGATGTCATTCAACAATTAAAAAAGAAATGAGATAGAAAATCACTAATATCATGAAAGCTTAAAAGAGCAATGTTAGACAAGAGATTCCCTTCTACATAATTTTTCAAATACATTGAAGCATTAAAAATGGGAAACTGTAAAGGCATGGATAACCAGAGTTCAATAGGCTTTATGGGTATAAAGGAGAGAACTTAATAGCCAAAGAGTGGTAGTGGTAGTGAAGGGACTTTGAAGACATTGTAATTATATTATATCCTGCTGTAAGGAAAGGTACATGGTACTACACATTAGGGAAACTTTGAGATCTGTTTGATAAAATGAGAAAATACTGTTGAAATCCATTGATGATCAGTCAATAATGTACCAATAGTTACCAGTTTTAACAAATATATTAATAGGGATAAGCAGGACTAAGGAGAACAGATGGAATTACTCTGAAGTTCCATTCATTTTTATTGATCTAAAATAGAACTAAAGATTTTATTTATTTTAAGCAAACTAAGTTGTTAGTATCTTTTGCAACTGACAACATTTATATGACTTTCAAATGAATTTCCTCAAAGCACAAAGGACTTGTTCTTTCACTTGGTGAGGAAAGGGCTGGCAGAGATAATAAGGTTCATTTAATACAGTAGATAAGTTCCTTGAAAATAATAATGAAACCCAAAGAAATGCTTACAGGCCAGATTGTTAAGTCTATTTGAATGAAGTACTATTAATACATGGAATGAAGAAAATATGTGTTATGTATGACATTTCTAAAGATATGTCATTGTATTTGCATAAAAGAAATATTCTTATTCATCAAAGTCCTGTGTCTGTCTCATCTGGTATTTGACAACACCAATTCTTAGTTTCTTCACCAGAATTCTATTTGTCATAAAAGTAGTAACTTTTTTTTTTTTAGTGGTAGAAACCAAGATAGTTTATTACAGGAGAAAAAGCACTTCCTACAATGGAACCTGGCCCAAGCTGGAGAAAGGTCAGAAGCCCGATGGCACCAGGGCACAGTCGGCATGACCTTTTATACATCATTGACATAGTAACTGCTTTCCCTCACATTTTTAAAATTTTTATTAGATATTTTCTTCATTTACATTTCAAATGTTACCCCGAAAATTTCCTATACCCTTCCCCATCCCCTGCCCTGCTCCCCTACCCACGCACTCCCACTTCTTGGCCCTGGCGTTCCCCTGTACTGGGACATATAAAGTTTGCATGACCAAGGGGCCTTTCTTCCCAATGATGGCCCACTAGGCCATCTTCTGCTAAATATGCAGCCAGAGATACAAGCTCTGGGGGTACTGGTAAATTTATATTGTTCTTCAACCTATAGGGTTGGAGACCCCTTCAGCTCCTTGGGTACTTTCTCTAGCTCCTCCATTGGGAACCCTGTGTTCCTTCTAATAGCTGACTGTGAGCATCCACTTCTGTGTTTGCCAGGCACTGGCATCGCCTCACACGAGACTTTGTTGCCATTTTGTACCTATAATTTAAGCAGAGCACCTCTCTTCTATTGACTTTTTACCCATGGATTTGCATAATTTTTTCAATACACATATTTTCAAGACCCAGTCTAGAATTTTAAGTCTTCTAGTCTCTATTCTTGGAAGCCAATTCATATTTCTGGTAAATGCAAGGGATTTTCATAATATATCAATTCAGATATTTCTATCCAATAGTATTTTTCTTTAAATATTATACCTATCTATTACTTTGTAAAACAGACTTAATTGTGTTTATATTTTATCTATATTTGTGTTTTTATATTGTTTATATACCAGAAGCAACCATTTTTCTTGAGTAGTATTTGTAGAAGAAATCTTTCCAAATTTATGTAAATATTATATTGTTAGTTTCCTAGAAATATATGGGTTTCTTTATCACTTCTTTTAAATTTACTAAACTGTGCTTTTTATACACATAAATTATACTCTGAAGGAATGTACATTTTGCTCTCTATCTGACTATTGCAAAATTCAAAACAACCTGAATATTTCTATTTTTGGTAGAAATATATTTATTTCAATTGTCATCCAAATTAATAGGTATTTCCACCAATACAATGTTGTTATTTCTTATTTTTTGTTCCTATAACAAATTTCCATAAATTTAGGACTTAAAAGGTGATTTTTGTATGTAAGTATTTTTTAAATGTCACTGCACCATCATCAAGTTACTGTTAGATCTCCTTGTATTTGGAAGGTATCCCCTTTCTCATCCTTTCTAGATCCAAGATCCACCAACACACTTTCATTTTTGTTTTATAACCACCATTCTCCACCTGCTAAGCTACCAGATACATATTACTATCGTATAACATCACATGATTTGGTGATACACTGTCTTCCTTCCCTATTTAAGCACCCCTAGAATTACATCAAGCATCCTGTACCTTTGTAACCATTTAAAGTATGTGCTTTCTCATAGGTTCATTATGTGACATGATGAGAAAGGCCTTCTTTCTTTCCATGTGAATTGAATGTTTATAGACTAAGTCTATGTAGTCATCTCTGAATATTGTTCTGTGATACTAGGCCTCTTGACATCTAGCATTATTGAGATCTGATAAAACCCAGCCTTAGTATTTATATGTAAGCTTCTAGTAAAACAAATTTAAAATGCCAATGTGGTATATTTTTATTATTGTTGCTCTTAAAGTAAATAAAAAAGAGATTATAATAAAGAATAGTATTATGTGTAGCAATAGTGATATTATTTTTAGGTGTTGGGTGTGTTTTGTGTGTGTATGCGTGTATGTATTTATTTATGATTTTCAAGATTAATGTATGTTAGATCTATTGCCCATACTTCTGCATTATCAGCCATAGGTATTTAATTCTTAGCAATTATGTTCTAATGTTTTGAGTGCCTTAACATACATCTACAGTACCTGATGGATGTGCAAACCCTGTCTTGCTTGGTGGAATTTCAATTAACTTTCTGTTCTTCTATATAACATCAATGTTGGTACCTACCAGTAGATTAAAACAGATTTTATTATCTTGCCCAAAAATCTAGTGTTCACAAAAGTTTTAGCTTCTTAACTTTCCTTTGATAACTGACTAAAAGGTTAATTTTTTTCCTAAAATTCTATCTTCTCAGATTCGGAATGTTACGACTGACTTCCTTTATCTCTGTATCAACTCTGGGCTGCCTAGAGGCTAGCCTCTTTTCTTGGAATTTAAAGAAATAATCACTACATTAGATTGTCCAGTGAACAGAAGTCTTGAACAGGCTGCTGCTCTTTGGACTATTAAGAGAACACTGAGAAATTCCTCTCATGAAGATAAATGGTAAGTCAGAGCACAGAAAACAACATGTAGATCTAGAGAAATGTCCAGATCTTTTTCAGCAAACTGGAACTCCTGCGGCTAGCTGATCTAGCATTTTATTTTTTAATTAATTAAGTAATCAATTAATTCCATATTTTAGGTATGGCTTTAAAGAAACTAGATCTTGAGGACGAAATTCCCTCTTACAACTAAGGCTCTCAGATCTGAAGCATCCAATAAAAACGCCACTAAGAAAACTCTCATATTTCTAACAACCTTCCTTGCATTACAGAGGAGCCTAATAATTGAGTTATGCATCAAAGAGTTCTTGCTCTACACGATGAACAGAAAAAATAAATGTTTTGATTATCCAATAAGGACCATGAGTTGCTTACTTGTTACTGTCTTTATAAATCTGTGAGCTCTTTTCCTTTGAGATATATATTATTTGACAATATTCCTGTAACAAAAGCCTGAATAAAAGTACCCCTTTAGCTGTGTGCTGTACTTTGTCCTTCACAGTGTAGGCATTTCATAATAGACTTTCCCCAATGGAACAATTATTATAGTCATAATCATAAACATGATAATGATGATGGCTCCTCTCTGTCCCATAGCAAGATTATGCTAGATGCTAGATGAAGTTAACTTGAGATCCCAAATAAAGCTTAAGAGTCAATGTCTTTATTACCTTTCTATTGTTGTGAAGAGAAACCATGAGCAAGGCAATTTGTAGAGGAAAGCCTTCATCTAGAACAGGGAAAGAGGGAGAGTCTATGGCAATCATGGTAGAGAGCATGGCATTAGGCAGGCAGATGTGGTGCTGGAACAGTAATGAAGAGCTTACCTTTGGTCTACAAGGATGCCTGCCCCCAGTGACACACCTTCTCTAACAAAGGTACAGTTCTTAATCCCTCCTAAAAATTTCTACCAACTGAGAACCAAGTATTCAAATGCATATGCCTATGGGATTAATTCTCATTAAAGTCAACACAATGAGTTTACTGAAATTTTGATGAAGGGCGGGAATATAAAGAAGGGCTTGAGTATGCATTTATACAGCAACTGCCAAGATCTAGTGGTAAGGCTGGATAAGCAACTTCCTATCTATCACATACCTAATCCATAACATACTCTCCCCATGATCACTCATTATTTAAAAGCATTCATTCCCACATCAGCACTCTTTTACTACAATCAATTACCTTAAGGAGACAAGCTTTAAACCCTAGACTATAAAAGAGATGTCATCATAAGTCTAGCTGGATCTGTGTTTATTCTAAGGAATTTCTGATTGGGGTTAAGCAAGAAGTAGAGTTTCATTTTATGCTGCATCTGTTTGCACTAATTATCACAAGAGGGATATAGTGGCTCTCTACACAGCCCTCATCTAAATTTTTGGGTCCAAGAGGAATTTTAGTTTTTCCTTGAAATTGTAAGAGTATTGAAAACAAAAAGGAACATTTCAGAGACCAGCAGTTGATTCCAAGACTCATTCTCATGGTAGCAAGGATAACTATAAACATAACAATCTCTGACATCTATAACTGTGTATATCTTCTATTCTGAGTATTCTGTATGTAGGAAATAGTTAATTGTCATATCTATGAAATTTAATTTGCCCATGGAACTAGTAGAAAAAAAAAATCTTGAACAAGTTGTAGGAAACTGAATGTCATAGATCTTGGATGCTGCATATATAGCTGCATGATATCAATTTTTGTTCCCTGGAGTCAGTGACACATATACCTCCTGCAGGTCTCAAACTTATCATAAAGCTGAAGTTTGCCTTGAACTTCCTATCTTCTTGCCTCTGACTCCCAAGGAGTCATGATATATTTCACTGATATTTTATACATGTTGGCCAATCATGTTTATATACTTTCTGTATATTTGACTACCTTGCTAAATGCCTGCTTTAATCTGACTCTACTGTATGACCTTGAAAACTGTTCAATTACCTCTGAGCATTGCCTCTGTTCTCTGGCAATAACAATGAAGATGAAATCAATTACAAAATACACAATAAAGAATTATCCTAATTAAGATGCTTAGCAGAATATTGGGAACTCAAATCACATGATCAAAGAGTTATATTCTTAGCCCTACTTTCACCTTGCACTTATTGAGGTTACTAGGGAGATAATTGTCCACCTTCTGTTCCATTTTTAAGGTAACTTGATTTTACTATGTTTTTCAACGAGCAAAAAGACAGTTTATGTTGACTTGAGTGATAGAAGAATCAATTTCATTAAAATTACCACTTATGCATTCTATTCTATAAGTATTTTTGGTATACTCACAAATACTGATGTTGCTTACACAAAATTAGTGTCTTTCAAGCTTTTCCCCCTAAAATCTTAATGTCATTAATGTACATAGTGGTGAATAGATAAGATACAGCAATTATTTGTACAGACAGATGCACAGGTTGTGAACCTTTCACACACACATATATAGAACACAGTCATTATAGGAATAGTGATCTTTGCTCTCTTTACTTCATGAGTTTATTATCAGAGGCAAATCAATAACTTATATGAAAAATTTTTTAATTTACTACATATACATTTGCTGTACTTGTGGTGTTTTGAATGAGAATGGTCTCCTAAGGCTCATATATTTCCCAGTTTGTAGACTGTTTAGGAAGGATTAAGAGATAAATGGAGACAAATTGTGGAGCAGAGACTGAAGGAAAGGCCATCCTAAGATTGCCCTACCTGAGGATCCATCCCATATACAGTCACCAATCCCAGATAGTATTGTGGATGCCAACAAGTGCTTGCTGACAGGAGCCTGATAAAGCTGTCTCCTGATAAGCTCTGGCAGAGGCTGACAAATACAGAGGCAGATGCTCACAGCCAATCATTGAACTGAGCACAGGGTCCCCACTGTAGGAGTGAGAGAAAGGACTGAAGGAGCTGAAGGGGTTTGCAACACCATAAGAAGAACAACAATATCAACCAACCAGACTCCTTTCCACACCCAAAGAGCTCCCAGGCAACAATCCACTAACTGAAGAGTATACATGGAATGCTGTATATGTAGCAGAGGATGGTTTTGTCAGGCATCAATGGGAGGAGAGGCACTTGGTCTTATGAAGGCTCAAAAGATGCCCCAGTGTAGGTGAATGCCAGGATGGGGAGGCAGAAGTGGGTGGGTAGGTGGGTGGGTGGGTGGGTGGGGAACACCCTCATAGAACTAAGGGGAGGGAGGATGGGATAAGGGAGAAACCTGGAAATGGGCTAACATTTGAAAAGTAAATAAATAAAATATCCAATAAAATAGAGGTATGGTCTTGTTGGAGGAGGGTTTGGAGGTTAGATTGGAAAACTTAAAAGCTCATGGTTAGACCTAGTCTCTGTGTTTGTCTCTGCCTCTCTGGCTCTGTCTGTTTCTGTCTGTGTTTCTCTCAGTCTCTGTCTTTCTTTCCTGCATCCCTCTGTCTTTCTCTCCTCTCTCTCTCTCTCTCTCTCTCTCTCTCTCTCTCTCTCTCTCTCTCTCTCTCTCTCTCTTTTTCTCTGTTTCCAACTTGTGGATTAGATAGCATCTCTCAGCTACTGCTTAGCTCCTGTCTGCCTGCTGCTGTTCCACACCACAATGATCGTGAACTGCCCTCTGAATCTGTAAGCCCCCAGTTAAGTGTTTTCTTTTGAAAATTTCCTTGGTCACAGTGTCTCTTCTGCAGGAATAGGAAATTAATAAAGGCAGTACTAATACTTCAATGGTTATTATTCATATAAAATTGGGAGTTGGGAATGATCTCCACTGGGCTTCTTTACCTACTTCTCTAAGATAGAAAATATTTCAGACACAGAGTCATTTTTATCGAAATGAAGCAATCCACAAAGCTAGTTCAGAAGCTGGAGTCCATAAAGCATAACACTTTCACAGTTTGTCCTTACTCGACTCCTCCAGTGTAACTGGCTTTTATTGCCTGATGTCTTATTTCTAAAAGCGCCCTTTGCTAAATTTCTGCCTTTTTATATTTAGTCAATATTTACTGTATGAGAGCATCTGTCTCTGTCCAGCATGTCTCTGGATCTGGCAGAGCCAAATCCCCTCATGTCCCTGTGAATCATGCATTTTATTAGTTTGGTAATCAGTGCTGTTTTATGAATGATAACTAAGGACTTTTTTTTTTAATAGACCAGCCTGAGTGCACTAGCATTACATTTATTTGATTTTGCTTTCTCTGAAGTTGGTCATTTCTCCTATCCTGATACTCTGGCTGTCTGCAGTTAAACCATGCTTCTTCTGACTCTAACAGCACTTTATATATTTCATCATAGAAGCAACACATTGAAGTATCTTTTCAGAAACCATTTTTCTAGACACTCAAGTTTAGGAAGGTAATATTCTGAAATTGCTATCAGAGACTGGCTACAAAATTTCCCCTAATAACACTTTTAAATTTTTCATCACAGTACCCTTGTGCTTTAATTTCTAACCTTAATGATTTACTATGTCTTGGTTTTTGTATTCATTTAAATATTCTAGAAGCTATGAGAATAAAATTTTACATTTAAGGAATTTGGGATATTTGAATGGTAGAAAATGTATTGCTGTGCCGCTACACAATTGCAAGTTGAAGTTGGCATAGCAATCTAGGACCATTGACAGGTATAAACTATTTGTAAATAACTATAGAAGTTAAACATCAGGGGCTAAATGGAATTTACAACCATAGCAAGAGAGAAAAACAGAAGAGGTGAGAACCTTTTTATTGTCCTGTGAATTAAGAAACTTGAATAAAAGGAGTCACTTAGAAATGGCTCAGACTTCCTTGGTAAAGGTGGGTTTGCCCAGACTAATCCTGGCCAGCAGTCACTGGGCAAGCAACACCCAACATGGCAGAAGGCAGGCATCAATGAAAGACTGGTGAGGTGAGAAGAAAGTGAGCCAGACAAAGAACAAAGACATTCTTGAAGCTGCAAGTGGCTGCAGTTAGAGTTCTCATTGGGTATTAGATAAACCAGTCACCACTTCCTATGTTGAGAGGATCAGAAAATGTTACACTGGACTGAGACTCTAATTCTGAAATACTGGATTCTGGGTACACAGTCCTCCAGATTTTAATCATATACAAATTTATCACCCTGCCACACCACAAAGCATACACATACTTATCAATCCACACACTATATCTAACAGCATACACACCCTCTCTCTCTCTCACACACACACACACAAACACATACACACACACACACACATACACACACACACACACACACACACACACACACACACACACACACACACACACACAGACTGATAACCTCATAGCATATTCTTCAAAAATCTTGTTACAGGACAGAAATGTCAAGCCTGGTTCTCCTTTCAATTTCCTTCTAATGCCCAAATTTAAAAAGAAAACAATGCAGATATAATGTCATTATTTAACAAAGTGAATATATTGAAAGGTGTGTTTGCAGCCAGTCAACAATAAATTGTCCACCACAGCTGAATGCAGAACATGATTTCAATACATTCAAGTCTTAAGAAATATTTACCTGCTGTTCTCTAAATCCTGGTGTACATGATAAAAATTTAAAGACATTCTGATATCATATTCTTTACCCACATCTAATATATTTTGGGCTTTTCTCAAGACATAGTACATTCCCGGGTGTAGGACATTTTTCACTCTTAAGTGTCCTGACCCTTTGTCGTATTGGAATTTTATTTCATTATGTGTGTCAGAGCTCACTGGCTTTACAATCTAAAAACACATTTCTTTAATTTCTTGAGATTTCTATTTTAATGTATTTCATATTGTTTTAATTCCAGACTGCCAGCTTTTTTCCTGGAATTTCTATAATGCATTTATACTGTCCTTTATAATTTATTTTCATAAACATACTCATCTTGCCCAAATAAAAGCTTCCCAGAATTATTGCTATTCATTTGTTGTGCATCTCAAAGTACCCTGATTTCTGAAAACTTCATTATCAACACATTAGCTCATGTAGTAATTTTTGAGTGCTGCTTAATGATAATTGACTGGTGTTTCTATTTTGTTTATTTTTTAATTTCATAAATCACACTTTTAGTTTCCATCCTTCCTATGATATGCTATTTCTGGTAGTAGGAGACACTGGCTCTCATTGTTTTATGTTCATTAACCATTATTTTAGTTTATTTTCTCTCTTTCATACTGATTAGTTTTATTTAAATGTTTTCTTTTCACAACTTCAATTATTTTCTACCACATTTGACATCTCCTTAAAAATTAGTAGCCATCAAGCCTGTATAGTTAAATCATAACTATGCAGGCAGCAGAGATTTCAGCTGCTAGATTATGCCCTAAACTAACACGGTAAGATGAATGGGGGAACATAAAGTGACTATCACAATAGAAAAGGGGCAGGATGAAGTTTGCTGGGTGAATTTTTGACCTGATGTTAGCTTTTACAGCATGTAGTTAAAATCCCAGGCAGTGAAAAATGGTAAGAGTGACTTAATGGAGGAGTCTCAGATTCTGATATTATTCAAAAATAATTTTTAAAAATTTTTGATAATCTAACTCAGTATGTGGAGAAGCTGAAAACTGTTACAAGGTTTGAGATTTCTATTTTAATAGTTTGATAGCTGCACACAGAGAAGAGTGGTGAGATAAGCCAGTAGTTTAATTCATATGGCATATGTCTAAAATTTACAGTAAAGACTCTATATTGAGCTCTGGATTTTGGATCCACAAACATAGAAAGTCCAGTATGTTATACATGCCAAACTAGATTTCTAGATGTCGTGCCTGGGAGAATAAGCAAAATGGGTATCACTGAAAGACAGGTGGGGCTGAGAGAGACATAAGATGCTTTATGCTTAGTATAGTCTGAGCTGAATTTGAAGCCACTTAGGGATATCAAAGTCATGTCTAAAAGTTTATTAGAAACACAAGAAAATGTGAAATAGAGAGATTTAAGTGATTCTTACTGATTTAGGTTCCTGGACTCCAGAATATTCACAGATTCATTTTAGGCCTCTTTTGGAAACTACATTTTTCTATTTCCAATGCTTTGATTACCTGCATTGGTGTAAACCTGTCATAATACAATTATTTGTTGACATATTGTTACATTTAAATTTTCTTGAGAACAGGTTTTTATAATAATGCATTTGCTGTTGCTTAAGATGCTGGAAAAAATCCATTTCATTTCTCTTACCTAGAACTGAATTAAATGATAGATTTGCAAAGACAAACATCATTATTACATGCATTCTAACCTAACATATTCGACCATATGTTTCTCATCCTCCAGCACCCCTCAAAAAGTTTGAAAACCGTCCCTTATTCCAGTCATCCAAAATGATGCTTATTAAGAAATGGTATTTCTTCTATTAAATAATGACAACTATAAACTTTATAATATGAGCTTTCTGTTTTGTATTGTTGTTATCAAACCTATGGCTCTGATGTTCAGCTACAACTACAGTTAGATGTCCTAAAGTAAAAAAAAAAAATGATTAAAAAAAAGTTGTACCCCATCTCAGATTCTAAAATGGGAATCATAAACAATCGCAGGGCACACTCGTTAGCTAAGTTCCTATTGTTACAGAACACATCACTATAGATACACTGGCCTAAGAAAATAGTATTACAATCTCCATCTTGGAAGTCATGTATGGAGTACAAGAAGATAATTATTATATGACTACATCCAACTTTAAGGAAGGGCCCATTCCTTCTGGTGGCTTCAGGAAAGAAACTTTTAAGCTTTTATAATTAGATGGTTCATAGTTTCTTTCTACAAGTTCAGAGTTAATTATTCAGGACTGGCTAGGCTCTCTAATTCTTCATCCTTGATATCTCCCCATCACAACATCATGTAATTACATTGGACCCATCAGAGTAATACAGATGTTAGATTCTTAAATAATGCCAGTTGCAAGTCACCTTGCAAATTTTAATAGATCCCCAACAGTCCTTTGTGATTAAAGATGTGGTTTCTCAGAGTGGTACTTTTAGAAAATGGTGAAGTGTCTTGCTTTGTTGTGGATACTTAAGTAATTGAACACATGCATCCAGAAAACAGTTCTTGTGAGAACCTTTGGTAGACTTTCTCTCATACTTGAAAATTCTGAGATTGATCTCACGGAGTTCTCTGACACCTTAATTCAAATATGATAACTTTCTAAGAAATGTCACTTCAAAATTATTTTACAAGTATTTATTAATTTATTGGAGGGGTGTACACAATACACACTATAATGCATGTCATAGGAAAACTCAAGCAGTTATCCTTTCTCTCCTCATGTGGGTTAGAGATTTGAATGCAGGTCCTCAGGTTTGGACATAAGGACATTTCATTATAGGCTGAGTCATTTTGCTGATCTCTAAATGTGAACAGTTGTGCTGAAACACATATGTGCCCTTAGCATTTCAACCACTGTGAGGAATTCACAAGATGTAATGACAGTGGTACCATACTAAACTTTCTTGACTAAGGGTGAGAACACTCACTATGGTGGTATTAGAGGTAACTAATACCTTCCATGCTCAAAGAAAGCAGCATCTTTATGACCAAGGATGAGTATGTAGACATCTTTTAATAGCATTACTCAAATTTTAAACTACTTTTACATATGTTGACATGCATTCTACTTAACCCAAATTGTCTGTATAACATTGTTTCTCTGTATCTTTTTAGTCTTAGATCCTGACACTTAGAGACAGAACAGAGATGCTAAAAGAGCGCCCCTTTTCATTTCCTTCTAAGTGTTACTTACTCATCTATTGCTGTAAAGAGATGCATGATCAAAGCAACTTATCTGATAAGTATTTAAAATCAGGTTAATGTTTATAGTTTCAGAGGTGTCTTAGTCAGGATTTGTGTTCCTGAACAAAACTTCATGGCCAAGAGCCAGGTTGGGGAGGAAAGGGTTTATTCAACTTACACTTCCCCATTCCTCTTCTATCACCAAAGGCAGTCAGGACAGGAACTCACACAGGGCAGGGACTTGGAGGCAGGAGCTGATGCAGAGGCCATTGGGGGATGTGGCTTACTGGATTGCTTCCCCTGGTTTGCTCAGCTTGCTTTCTTATAGAACCAAAGACTACCAGCCTAGGGATGGCACTCTCCACAAGGGGCCCTCCCACCCTTGATCACTAATTGAGAAAATGCCTTACATCTGGATCTCATGGAGGCCTTACCCCTTTGAAGGTGCCATTCTCTGTGAGAAAACCAGCTAGTATAGATGGTGAGTCCATAACCATCCATGGTGGATAGCATGGCAGGAGGCAGGGCACTGGAGCAGTAGCTGACAGTTTACATCTTACCCACAGACAATTGGCAAAAATGAACAAAATGGGCCTGAGGTGGGCTTTTGAAACCTCAAAGGAATCCCTAGTGTCATACTTCCTCCAAAATGATTATAAGTCCTAATCATTTCTAAACAGTCTACCTACTAGGGACTAAGGATTCAAATTTGTGAGTCTCTGAGGGCTATTCTTCAAACCACCACATTCTCTCTTTTAGTACATTGAACCAACATCTCTTTTCCTTTAAAAACATGAAGTGTCTGACGAGTCTGCATGACATCTGGGGATGAACAAGGGCATACAGGAGCACCTTTTCAAAGGGGAGAGAAAGCAGGGAGAGGGTGGAAACTCAGAGTGGAGACAGGAGGGTGGCAACATTTGGAATGTAAATAAATAAAATAGTTACAAAAACATGAAGTGTAATGGGAGATATGAGCTGCTTTCTTTAGTCAACAACATCATCTTCTTGTCTTTTAACTTATGCTAAGAGGTTATATGCCACATTTTATGGTAAGTTCTGAGAATAAAATCATCAAATGTTTGTTCCTATATTTAAAAAACCACCTGATCAAATGCAGAAATAATCTTTACAAAAGAAGTATGGCCAGTGTCAACTGTTAGACATTTTTGTTTCTCTCTCTCTTTCTTTTGTTTTTTATGTGTAATGTATATTCTTCAGTATTAACATCTGTCTAAATGTTTCATATAGCATATTTAGTTTATATAAAAAAGTGTGTTTGAAATAACAGGTACCCTTACCTAGGTAAATGATATCTCTGCCTCCTCTCCTGTTCAGTATTTACCAGCTTGAGTTATAAATTCTGGAATTTCTTGTGTATAATCACTGATACCCTTGAGATAGATGTTGCTCATAGAGGCAAATATCTAGGACATATTTAGAGGGAAGGTTAACAACTTATGTGTCTAACTAGCACACTCAGCTCAGATGACTGGCACTTGGCTGAAACACTGTCCCAGTTTCGGTCACCTCAACTGAATGTCCTTTCTTTAATATTTCTTCTTCAAAAGCAAATTTTAAGGCTGATATACTTGTGAAAACGCTAACATAATAGTGAGGTAAATAAAAAATTCCAAAGAAATAGAAAACTGACATGACAATTTATAAAGAATGAGTCATAACATAACTTTTTTGTTAGCATATTTTATTGCACAGAGTAGAAACAGATTCTATACAAAACAAGCAACACTTTAAGAAAGCACACAATAGCACCAAATGCGAGAAAATAGCACTTAGAATTATAAAACCAAGACATTCATATGGTCTAAAAAAATAATACAGATTACAGTCAGTGTTATGCCTTTAGCATTTCAGTAAACATATGACTTTTATTCTCATTTTTTGATTGTTTCTAGCCTCCAGTTCTAGAAGCAACAACATTGATTCTAGCTTGGAAATATTTTATTGGCCAGGGACACAGTGGAAAGAGACCATTTTTTGCTGAATGTTTTGAATGTGGTTTGTAACAATACAATATGGGTTGTGGACATAGGAAAAGAACTAAGTATGCTCTGTGTAAAATGTATATTTTTATTTTGCTAACTACAATTGAATTTACTAGAGTGATCCAGTTTGTACAGAGAGTAAGACATAATGACCTAGGAAATATTGGCAAAATTCTCACATAACTCAATATGATTCCTCATTTAAAATAAGAAACACTATGAGCTACAGATAGAAAAGTTTTCTTTTTACACACTTCGAAAAATTTGGATATTTAGAAAGTTAATAATTTTGAGGAAACTACTTAGTAATAGATACTTTGACTCAAATGACCATCATTGTTAGAAAGGAAATCCCACAAAAGGAGCAGAAACTGAGCATCATACACATCTGCAGATGAAAAGAATATAAAGAGACAATTTGAAAAATGTCTGTGGAGTATTTTGGGACTAATTCACAAGTGACACACCCACAAGAAGAGGGATTTCTATCATAAGCTCCCTGTCATAGAGCAGAGGAAAACACAGACCCAGAAAGTTCTGTTAGTGAGGATGGCCAGTCAAAGCCTTCCCCATCTCCTAATCATGAGTAAAAAGGGGACCCTGAAAATTTGGGCATGTTTCATTTCAATTGTGCAATGCAACATCAATGAATTCCCTACCCTCTTGTTTGTATTATTGTTTTACTGGTGTTATCATAATAAACATCAACAGGCTTAAACACCTTGTTCAGTGCTTAGTTATAAACACTACAATTCTAATTTGAAAGTCTGTGTGTGAGGTTTCTTCTGTAGACTCGTTCCTAGGCTTCTACAGGAATCATTTATCCTGTACAGACTGGCCTTTTATTTATAAATACAAATCCCTGATGTTTCTTTGTGAGTTAAAATGTCTTCTTATGGGTAAGAAGTAGTGCCCATTTCAACAGTATATTTTTAACTATTTCAAAAGTTTGATCTGTAAATACATTCACATTCTGAGATTTGGAATTTTGAAATTGCACATTTATATATAGAATTGATAAAGTCATTTTTCAGAATTGTAATGTGTAAATGGAAAAAAAAATAGTGAAAGATTTATTCAAAAGGAAGGGCCTTCAAACAATCTCCCCAAAGTCACACAGTAATGTCCAACGCAACAGGAAGAAATCAGAGAGGAGAAAAAAAGAGGTATATAAAAAAGGAAAGGTAGAGGCATTTGGTGACACAACATCACAAGACACAAATATACTTGCACTCTACAAACAGAAATAGATGCCGAATATTGGCTTCCCTCTCATACGCACCACAACTTTAATATGTCTTTAGCCACACAACTATATTACAGCGGGGATATCTGCAAACTAGAGATTGCCTCTAAGAACCTCTCAGAAAAAGCAAAGCTCCCAGAAAAAGAATGGAGAAATTGCAAACAAGCTCACCATAGAGATTTGTAGCATACAGTGTCTGATGCAACAAAATACTGTAAGTTCAGTGCACATTCTGAGATTAACCTAATTAACCTAATGTAAGTTCCCAATTACCTCAGTGTTTAATTGCTTATATAGTATACTCAGCTTTCTGAACTACAAAGGCCAAGACTCAGGGAAAAAAGAAAAAGAGACAACAATGATCAGAACCAAATTTAAGTGTGACCAAACAATTGAATATGAATAATTTGATGTTTTGAAATAACTATAATTAGTGCTAAAAGACTAAAGGAAAGATGTATACACAGCAATAGGTAATTTTCCTACAAAGATGAGATATCAAAGATATAAACAAACACAAACACTAGCACTAAAACTGCAGCATATAAAATTAAATTTGCCTTTGGTGGAAACATAAATGACCTCAAATGAATCCCAGAAGTTCAGGAAAATTGATTTCAGATAAGGGACTTTACTTACCAAAGGCTACGCAAAAAGAATTTTAAAAGGTGAACATTGTTAAGAAATAATTCAGTAGGAAAATGCACAAATATACTCAGTTTGTACTCAAAATGAAAAGAGAGGTTGTCCCTGCCCCCAAAACTTATGGCTCCATATCAGAATATGGGTTCTTTTAATTATAACATCAAAATATATATAACCTTCTAGGTCAATACAAGATAACTTGGGTCATAAGAGTCAACAAAAACCAATGGAAACAAGTCTCCAAGGAGCAGATCTCACTATATAGAGCTCTGACCTACTGTTTTGATAATAATTCAAAACAGTTGAATTCAAGACAGTTCCTATTATTAAGGAACTCTGAAAAACAAACAAAAACAAACAAACAAACAAACAAACATCCAAGAAAACACAGTTATCCAAAACCAGGATTCAAGAAACAATACTGTGTACAGTGTGTAGGAAATAGAAAAAACAATATCAAGATAAATATGTAAGAAAAACTAGTTTATAAAGAAAAACTGAAAATCTTTCCTTGAGCTACCATTATTTAATGAGCAGATGACATAGAAAGAAAAAGCCAGTGAAATGCTGATGGAGCTGGGTTTGTTCTATAAAATGTAATAGACCACATATCAGATATTAAACATTATGCTGTGCATCTTACATATATGCAGGTTTTATTTTTTTATTATATCCCCATAAAAAGGAATGCAAAAGCAGTTATACTAGAAAATGTAACAGAAAATTATAGAAAATATCTATATCATAAAGCATTAACATCATTAGTGAATAAATGAATAAAGACATTTCTCTTATTTTAAAGATTATAAACAGTAGCTAACTGATAATAATAGGAAATATACATGCATCTCTCATAAGATTTTTTATGGTAGACCGTATCTTCCAAATGGCCTACATACTGCTATCTCTGAGTAACCATGAAGAACTATACTTCTCTGATAGGTTGAGGCAGTAATCTATAAGTGTATTTGTGTTTTATGTTAGTTCATTTATACAAATTATTTCCATTGTAATTAAAATCTTCCCAATATGCTGGTAGAACTGTGAGTCTCACTTTCAAAATGAAATTCTCCCACAATGAATTTGCCAGCTTGCCACAGTTAATGATGCTGTCCTTTAGCTGCAACTTCATAGCTAGCTGTATCATCCCTGGAAAGATCACATGGCTATCTCTGTCAATCAAATAGACCTCTTCAATTGTTTTAAAACATTTTAAATATGAATGTTTGAGAAAACACCAAACAATATAAATGTGAAACATATCTTAATTGTTACATTGATCATTTAAAATAAGCTGCAGTAAGTCCTTTCCACCAAGTTAACACACAATTTGATTAATGAGTGCTTCATTGAGAACATAATTATAAAGTAATTATGAAACTTAAAATGCCATTAACTTTGTCCTCTATGGACTAAGCATCCTAATAAGATTCATCTTAACTCTTAAACTTTTCTTTAAAATCAGTGAAAACATAAAAGAGAAAAAAACCTGACATGAAAAGAAGAACAGTCCCATTTCTCTTAAAATAATTTCCCCGATTTGGCTCATTTCTATTTTTATTAATTTGTCACATTTATGTTTTATGAGGACTGGTTGCATTGAACATATGACTTTAATGCTTCTTTACATTTCTATAAATATATGTATACTTATTTGTTCTCTTTCAAACATATGTATGTATATATATATATATATATGTTTATAATAATATATATGTTTATCACAAATGTACAGAAGAAAGTCATTATGAAATTACTAAGTGGAATCTATGTTTGTTACCTGCAAAATAGTAGGCAAAGAAACTTGCAACCATTCCTGACAACCTTACTTTCATCTCTAGAACGCTCATGATGGAGGGAAAGAGCTAACTCACACAAGCTGTGCTCTGTCCATCCTAGCCCCACATACATAAACAAAAACACATTTAAAAATGAAAATTCATACATTAGCAGTCTGACAGCATACCTAGAAGCTCTAGAATGAAAGGAATTAAATTCACTGAAGAGGAATAGACAGCAGGAGATAATCAAACTTAGGGGTAAAATCAATCAAGTGGAAAGAAAAAGAACTATTCAAAGAATCAAGCAAACCAGAAGCTAGTTCTTTAAGAAAATCAAGGACATAGATAAACATTTAGCCAAACTAACTAGAGGGCACAGAGACAGTATCCTAATTTACAAAATCAGAAATGAAAAAGGAGACATAACAACAGATCCCCAGGAAATCCAAAACATTATCAAATCAAATACTACTACAAAAGGCTATACTTAACAAAACTAGAAAACCTGGATGAAATGGACAACTTCATAGGTAGATACCAGGTACCAAAGTTAAATCAGGATCAGATTAATGATTTTAATGGTCCCATTTCCCCTAAAGAAGTAGAAATAGTCATTAATAGTCTCCCAAACACACACACACACAAAAGCCTAGGACCAGATGGGTTTAGTGCAGAGTTCTATCAGACTTTCAAAGAAGAACTAATTCTAACTCTACTCAAACTATTACACAAAATAAAAGAGAAGGTACTCTACCCAGTTCATTCTATGAAAGCACAATTACTCTGATACCTAAACCACACAAAAATCCAACAAAGAAAGAGAACTTCAGACCAATTTCACTTATGAATATCGATGCAAAAATACTCAATAAAATCCTCGCAAACTGAATCCATTGATCAAAACAATCATCAATCATGATCAAGTAGGCTTCATCCCAGGCATGAAGGGATGAGGGATGGTTTAATATACAGAAATCCATCAACGTAATCCACTATATAAACAAACTCAAAGACAAAAATCACATGATCATCTCTTTATGCTAAGAAAGCATTTGACAAAATCCAACACCCCTTCATGATAAAAGTCATGGGAAGATCAGGAATCTAAGGCCCATAACTAAACATAATAAAAGCAATATACAGCAAACCAGTAGCAAACATCAAAGTAAATGGAGAGAAACTCAAAGCAATCTCACTAAAATCAGGGACTGGACAAGGCTGCCCACTTTCTCCCTACCTATTCAATATAGTACTTGATGTCCTAGCCAGAGCAATTTGACAACTACAGGAGATCAAGGGGATACAAATTGGAAAGGAAGAAGTCAAAATATCACTATTTGCAGATGATATGATAGTATATATAAATGACCCTAAAAATTCCACCAGAGAACTCTTAAACCTGATAAACAACTTCAGTGCAGTAGCTGGATATAAAATTAACTAAAAAATTCAGTGGCATTTCTCTACACAAAGGAATAAACAGGATGAGAAAGAAATTAGGGAAACAACACCCTTCACAATAGTGACAAATAATATAAAATATCTTGGTGTGACTCTAACTAAGGAAGTGAAAGATCTATATGACAAGAACTTCAAGTCTCTGAAGAAAGAAATTGAAAAAGATCTCAGAAGTTGGAAAGATTTCCCATGCTCATGGATTGGCAGGATTAATATAGTAAAAATGGCTACCCTTCCAAAAGCAATCTATAGATTCAATACAATACCCATCAAAATTCCAACTCGTTCTTCACTGAGTTAGAAAGGCAAATTTCAAATTCATCTGGAATAACAAAAAACCTAGGATAGCAAAAACTATTCTCACCAGTAAAAGAACCTCTGGGGGAATCACCATGCCTGACCTGAGGCTGTACTACAGAGCAATAGTGATAAAAACTGCATGGTACTCGTACAGTGACTTACAGGTAGATCAATGGAATAGAATGGAAAACCTAGAAATGAACCGACACATGTAGGGTCACTTGATTTTTGACAAGGGAGCTAAAACCATCCAGTGGAAAAAAAGACAGCATTTTCAACAAATGGTGCTGGCACAACTGGTGTTTATCATGTAGAAGAATGAGAATTGATCCATTCTTATCTCCTTGTACAAAGCTCAAGTCTAAGTAGATCAAAGAACTCCACATAAAACCAGAGACACTGAAATTTATAGAGGAGAAAGTAGAGAAAACCCTTGAGGATATGGGCACAAGGGAAAATTTTCTAAACAGAACAGCAAAGGCTTGTGCTGTAAGATCAAGAATAGACGAATAGGACTTCATAAATTTGCAAAGCTTCTGCAGGGCAGAAGATACTGTCAATAAGACTAAAAGGCCACCAATGGATTGGGAAAGAGTTTTTACGAATCCTAAATCTTATAGGGGACTAATATACAATACATACAAAGAGCTTAAAAAGCTGAATTCTAGAAATTAAAATAACCCCATTAAAAATAGGGTACAGAGCTAAACAAAGAATTCTCAACTGAGGAATACTGAAGGGCTGAGAAGCACTTGAAAAAAATTCAACATCCTTAATCATCAGAGAAATGCAAATCAAAACAACCCTGAGATTCCACCTCACACCAGTCAGAATGACAAAGTTAAAAAATTCAGGTGACATCAGATGCTGGCAAGGATGTGTAGACAGAGGAACACTCCTCCATTTTTGGTGGGATTTCAAGCTGGTACAACCACTCTGTAAATCAGTCTGGTGGTTCCTCAGAAAACTGGACATAGTACTACCTCTAGTTCTAGCAATACCTCTCCTGGGCATAAACCCAGAAGATGTTCTAACTCATAATAAGGACACATGCTCCACTATGTTCATAATAGCCCTATTTATAATAGGCAGAAGCTGGAAAGAACCCAGATGTCCCTCAACAGAGGAAGGAATACAGAAAATGTGGTACATTTACACAATAGAGTACTACTCAGGTATTAAAATCAATGAATTTATGAAATTCTTGGGCAAATGGATGTATCTGGAGGATATAATCCTGAGTGAGGTAACCCAATCACAAAAGAAGTCACTTAATATTCACTCACTGATAAGTGGATATTAGCCTAGAAAACTTGAATAGCCAAGATATAACTCCCAAAATACAAGAAAATCAAGAAGAAAGACCAACGTGTGAATACTTCATTTCTCCTTAGAATAGGGAATAAAATATCCATGGAAGGACTTTAGAGACAAAATTTGGAGCTAAGACGAAAGGATGGACCATCCAGAGACTACCTGACCCGAGTGTCTATCCCATAATAAGCCACCAAATGCACACACTATTGCATATGCCAACAAGAATTTGCTGAAGGGACCCTAATATACCTTTCTCCTGTAAGGCTTTACCAGTGCCTGGCAAATACAGAAGTGGATACTCACAGTCATGTATAGGATGGAACATAGGGCCCCCAATATAGGAGCTAGAGGAAGTACCCAAGAACTGAAGGGTTCTGCATCCCTATAGGTTGAAAAACAATATGAACTAATCAGTAACCCCAGAGCTCGTGTTTCTAGCTGCATATGTAGCAGAAGATGGCCTAATTGGCCATCATTGGGAAGAGAGGCCCCTGGGTCTAGCAAACTTTATATGCCCAGTACAGGGGAATGCCAGGGCCAAGAAGTAGGAATGAGTGGTTACAGGAACAGGACAGGGGGATGGTATAGGGGACTTTTGGGAAAGCATTTGAAATGTAAATGAAAAAAATATCTAATAAAAAATAATTTTATTCTAAAAAAGAAAATTTATTAATGAAATTCTGAAATGATTTAAAATGATTTAAAAAAATAATTTTTTATTCTAAAAAAAGAACATTTATTAATGAAATTATGAACTGATTTAAAAACATGTATGTGAACATGGATAAAAGGTGGAGAATGTGGAAAACATTTGTCAAATATATTTATAATATTCATACATAATATTTTTTCAAGGTTTTCAAAATTTGGTGACCTAATTTTCTTCATTCAAATTTTAGACTTTCTAATATATTTTCCTTTTACAGTAAGGAAAATTGTATTTTCAATGCAATTTTGAGTGAAAAAAAGACATTTTTCTCATTTATTTTGAGATTAATAATATCTCAATTTTATCAGTTCAATAAAATATTCAATCTATGGGCAGTCTGTATGTGTCCAGTTTTCAAAAATAATCATCATTAGCAAAAAAAAAAGTAAAAAGTGAAAAATGGTTTGTAGTATTGATGCAAAAACTAGAATATATATTATTACCAGTCAAATTATTAAATATAGGCCATATCAATGAACATTTGAGAAAAACAACTTTTTCTTCTTTTATTAATCATTCCATTCATTTATATCTCAAATGATATCCCACTTCCGAGTTACCCCCTCCACCAATCTCCCAATCCCATGATATCCCACTTGCTAGTTACTCCTCCACCAACCCCCCGCCCCAATCCCACATCTGCTTTGCCTGTATGAGAGTGCTTCCCAACCCATTCACACTCTCCTTCTCCACTGCTCTATGGACCAAGGGACTTCCCTCCCAATGCTGTTAGTCAAGGCAATCCTATACTACATATGTATCTGAAGCCATGGATTCCTCCAGGTACATTCCTTGGTTGGTGGTCTAAACTCTGGGAGAACTGGGTGGTCATGCTGTTCTTCCAGCGGGGTTGCAATATCCCTCTTCTCCTCTGCCAGCAGGTTCCCTGAGCTTAGTCTGATGGTTGGCTACAAGCATTAATATCCTCATTGGTCAGTTGCTGGCCGGACTACCCAAGTTGTTGCCACAGTAGGTTCCTGTCAGCAAGCACCTGTTGACCACAGTAACAGTGTTGGGCTTGGTGAGTGCAGACATGATGGATCCCCAGGTGGGGCATTCCTTGGTTGGCCCTTCCTTTAATCTCTATTCCATTTTTTCTCACTGTTCTTCCTTTGGATAGGGTAAAAAACTTTGAGATGGTGAGTGGCCCCATCCCTTAAACAGGAGCCATGTGTTTCTACTTGAGGTGGTCTCAACAGGTTCAATCACCCCCTTCTCTGTGCATTTCAGCTAAATTAATCCCATTGGGTTCTGGGAGCCTCATGTTTCTCTGGTGTCTGGGACACTCCATGTGTGTTCCTTTGTGTCTGTGTTACCTCACTCAGGATGCTATTTTCTAGTTCCATTAGTTTGCCTGCAAATTCCATGTAATTATATATATATATATATATATATATATATATATATATATATATATATATATGCTACCACCTAAATTCTACCAGAGAGCTCCTACAGTTGATAACTTCAGCAAAGTGGCTGGCTATAAAATAAACAAGTTGCCTTCCTCTACTCAAAGAATAAAAGGTCTGAGAAAGAAATTAGAGAAACAACACCCTTCACAATAGTCAAAAATAACATAAAACCTCTTGGTGTGATCCTAACCAAGCAAGTGAAATGTCTGTGTGACAAGAACTTAAAGTCCCTGAAGAAAGAAATCAAAAACCTCAGAAGAAAAAAAAGATCTCCCATGCTCATGGATTGGCACGATTAATATAGTAAAAATTGCTATATTATCAAAAGCAATCTACAGATTCAATGCAATCACCACCAAAACTCCAACTTAATCCTTAACAGTTAGAAAGAACAATTCTCAAATTAATTTGAAATAACAAAACACCTAGGATAGCAAAACCTATTTTCAACAATAAGAGAACTCCTGGGGAAATCACCTTCTCTGACCTTAAGCTGTACTATAGAGCAATAGTGATTAGAAACTGCATGGCATTGGTACAGAAACAGGCTGGAAGATCAATGGAATACAATTGAAGACCCAGAAATGAACTCACAGACCTATGGTCCCTGATCTTTGACAAAGAAGTTAAAACATCTCCTAGAACAGATTATGCTTTTTCTTAAATTTTACCTCAATTTACATACATAGCACTATTTTTATACCATTTATACAAAAAGAGCCACTAATGTGCCTCTGAAAATATGGACCATTTACCTTGATCTTGTGCCCCTTTTTACATTATTACTTTTACAACCTAGATGTCCCTATACAGAGGAATGGATAAAGAAAATACGGTACATTTAAACATTTTGTTCTTTTTTTATTAGCTATTTTCTTTATTTATATTTCAAATGATATCCCCTTTTCTTGTTCCCCCCCTGAAAACCCCCTAATCTCTCCCCGCTCTGCATGCTCACCAACCTACGCACCCTTGCTTTCTGAACCTAGCATTCCCTAACACTGGGCATAGAGCTTTCACAGGACCAAGGGCCTCTCCTCCCATTGATGACCAACTAGGCCATCATCAACTACATATGCAGCTGGAGCCATGAGTACTGCTATGTGTACTCTATGGTTGGTGGTTTAGACCCTGGGAGCTCTGGGGATTCTGGCTAGTTCATATTGTTGTTCATCCTACGGGGCTACAAACCCCTTCAGCTCCTTGGGTACTTTTCTCTAGCTCCTTTATTGGGGATGCTGTGCTCAGTCCAATGGATGGCTGTGAGCATCCACTTCTGTATTTGTCGGGCACTGGCAGAGCCTCTCAGGATATAGCCATATCAGGCTCCTGTCAGCAATCACTTGTTGACATCCACAATAGTGTCTGGGTTTGGTGGTTGGATATGGGATGGATCCCCAGGTGGGGCAGTATCGGAATGGTCACGCCCTCAGTCTCTGCTCTACAGTTTGTCTCTGTAATTCCTTCCGTGGGTATTTTGTTCCCCCTTCTAAGAAGGATCGAAGTATCCACATTTTAGTCTTCCTTATTCTTGAGTTTCATGTGGTTTGTGAATTGCATCTTGGGTATTCCAAGGCTAATATCCACTTATCAGTGAGTGCATATCATGTGTGTTCTTTCGTGTTACCTCACTCAGGATGATATCCTTCAGATCCATCCATTTGCCTAACAATTTCATAAATTCATTGTTTTTAATAGGTAAGTAGTCCTCATTGTGTAAATGAAAGTCACACACAAATAGATTTAAAAACAACAAAACATCATCTTGTGTAACAATCATGTCCCAGAAAGATAAAGATGAAATATATTTGATCATACAAGGAAATTGGGTTACAAAATTTATAGGCAGTTGGGTAAATGATTCTTTATTTCTTTGTGCCAACATTTTTTTTTTTTGCGTGTGACACAAAGTCAAAAAATAACAAATAAGAAATAGTAAATTCTAAAATAATTACAACAGTAGCATCACAAATTGCTTGTGCCAAAAAGAGCAGTTCTTGGGGCCTTTCAGTACTCATACGGGGGCCCACAAGAGGCCATTGCCTCGTGCTCTAAAACAAGGTACCCTCAGCAGATTTTTCTTGCTTGTCAACAGGAATCCCAGGCATCTCAAGCTAAATGTGGGGTATCTCCAACTGGTGAGTACATTAATCTCTTTGGGAGGGGAAATAGAATGGATTTTATGGACGGGATTGCCTGGGATGAATGGGATTGGGAATGGGAAGATTAGAAGCACAGAGGGAAAGAATGCAGGAAGAGATATCTGGAGTTGACATTTGATGGATGATATGGAAACTAAGCACAGTGAAAACTTGCTAAAATATGTAAAGTTGCTCCTAATTCAGTCTTCTAATAATGGGAATATAGAGTCTTTTCTAAACATCTCTTGTCTCCAAACCAGGCTTCCAGTATCTGGATTAGGGTGAATTCAATTGAGATTTGGCCAAGGGGATCCCGAATGCACATCTCCATACAATTCAGGCTATTGTTAAGACAAAGGATCGCTCTTCACAAACTGACAGTATGGCAACATTGCCACAGATAACACCCTCACAGCTCAATAAACATGGAGAAATCAAGCGGTGACTACATGGAGTCTCCTTTGTGCAAACTGCCAAAAGATAAATGTAACCAGCAGCCCAACAACAAAATCTTTAACCTACAATCTGTGCTGCCTATAAAATATGCTAGGCAATGGTGACAGAGAACGTGTAGGAGTAGCCAACCATGTCTAATATTAATTCAGACCCACTCTACCTGTAGAAACCCATGCCCAACATTAGTAGGGTAACCAAAAACCACAGACTAGGTAACCCAGAGAGCTAAGGTAAAACCAAACATTACTGCTGTTAAAACACCTATCGCTAACATATCACTAAATAATATTTTTCTATACTCATACATCAGTACCTAATATGTACCAGACAGGCTTCCTCTGGCTGGCAGCAGATGGAAACAGATGCAGATACCCATATCCAGACAAAGCACAAGAGAATCTCAATAAGAGGTCTCAATCAAACCCCTCCCATCAGAGTTCAGGAATTCCTTAGGGAAAGGAATGCAGTAAAACCTTAAGATCCATACAGGATGGAAAACACCAGTTAAATCAGCTCAGCAAGCCGCATAGGAACTTATGGAGACTGAAGTAGCAAGTGCAGAGCCTGCATAGGTCTGCATCAGGTCCTCTGCATACATAGTTTAGATTTTAGTCTAATGCCTTTTAATGGAACGCCTCAGTGTGAAAATGTGTCCTCTGCCTGCTCTTAAAACTATTTACTCCTGGTGGGGATATGATTGTTTTTGCTGTATTTTATTTTGTCATGTTTGATTGATGTCTCTTAGATACCTGTTCTTTCCTAGTGAGAGACAGAAAGAGAGAGATCAAGAGGGGGTGGGCAATGGGGATGAACATGGAAAAATAGGGAGTAGGAAAACTATAATTAAGGCATATTGTATGAGAATAAAAACTATTTTCAATTAAGGGAAAATACTTTTTAATTTAAAAATCATAATATAATTACATAACTTTCCCATTTCCTTTGCTCCCTCCATCCATATCTCCTATGCATACACCCTAACTACATTCTAAATGGTTGTCTTCATGCCTACAGATACATGAAGCTGTTTTGAATTGCTTTTTCTTTGGATTTGTCTGTATTAATATTAGTGATTTTAATATTGTGTGTGGTGTCATTAGAAAATTCTTATTATTTCCAAGGCCATGTTCACTGAAAACTGGGAAACCAAGTAAGTCACAAAACAAAACAAAAACACTCATGAATATATGAAAACATTGTATTAATTTTTGTTGTTTTGAAAATATTTATAATAAATACTTAAAATAATGTACTTTGTTCTCATGAACCTTACCATCCCAACTCCTCCCATTTCTAAAAGCTCCATCGTCATCTTATTACCCACTCAATTTTGAGTTCTCATTTTCTTCTTTTAACAAAAATGTCACTGAGTCCTTTTTATGTTGCCCAACTTCTCTTGATAGTTTAGCCTGCTCTGGAGTAGTCAACCTACAAAATCAATCTCTCTCTCTCTCTCTCTCTCTCTCTCTCTTTCTGCAACTGTCAAGTTCCAAAGCTCCTTACCTAGTAGTGGGGATTCATATCCACTTTTCTATTACATACTAGGATTTTGTCCAGCCAGAGTTGGAATAAATCTTATATATGTTCTCACAAGTACTATAAGTTCAAATGAATGACTTCCCTCATATGTTCTGATAATAATGCCTTCTTGAAGTTATATGCCACTTTTTTCTTGCTCAATTGTTTTCCTACTCTTTTCCAGAGATCCTCGACCTTTCAGGAGAGTCACGTCTTCTATCCATACCACTTAGAGCTGAGCAATTCATAACTTCTTATTTTCTGTACATTGATCAGGTGAGAGTCTTTGTGTGGGTTGACATTTAATACAATGAAAAGCTTCTTTGAAGAAAAGAAATTTGCTACTAAGATAATAGCTACAAGTCATTAGGAACCATTTTTTTCTATGTTCATTTAGCATTTGAAGTCTATTTCTCTACTATCAGAATAGCTACAATTATTGTTTCTGTGTTTCTTTTGCTTAGAACAAAGTTCCTCACCATTTTACCTTAAGGTAGCATTTATTATTGATAGTGAGGTGTGTTTCTTGGAAGGAGAAAGAAGAAAGATCCCAGTTTGTCATAAAATCTGTTCATTTGTAGTTGAAAATTACTATTGGATAATGTTTATTAATTCTTATCTTGTTCAGGTTGAAATGTTTTCTAAGACTTCTGTTTGTTAATTTTCTGAGATAATTTTTCCATCTTCTTGAGTTTGCTTAATCTTCATTTTAGTCTAAAGGATTCCATCTAGTATCCTTTTCAGAGTAGACATATGTCCTTTTTAGAGTAGACACAGTGAACACAAACTCATTATATAAATTTTTATTTTGGGAAATTTTATTTTTCCTTTAAGTTTTCCTAAATATATCAGTTTGGGGTGGCATCTGTTATTTTTTGAAACTTGTAAATACTCAATTCAGGTTACTCTAGCTTGTCAAGTCTGCAATGAACATTCAGGTATTATTCTTTTGGGCATACATTATGTGTGGTTTGTTCTTTCTCTCTTGCTGCTTTCAATATTCATTCTTTGTTCTGTACATTTAATGTCTTGATTATAATGTGTCATAAGAATCTTCTTTTCTGGTCTTATCTATTTCATATTCTGTATGTCCCCTCTACCTTAATAAGTATCTCTAACTAAGATCTGGGGAATTTTCTTGTACTGTTTTATTGAAATAGTTTCTGTGTCTTTGACATGGATTTTATTTCTTCTCTTTTTTTTATGCCTACAACTTGCAGACTTCTTCCTTTCTTCCTTCCTTCCTTTCTTTCTTTCTTTCTTTCTTTCTTTCTTTCTTTCTTTCTTCCTTCCTTCCTTCCTTCCTTCCTTCCTTCCTTCCTTCCTTTCCTTCCTTCCTTCCTTCCTTCCTTCCTTCCTTCCTTCCTTCCTTCTTTCTTTCTTTTTCTTTCTTTCTTTCTTTCTTTCTTTCTTTCTTTCTTTCTTTCTTTCTTTCTTTCATGCCCTGTCCAGATATAATTTGAAGTTGAGAATAAAGAATGCATTATATACATCTGTGAAATTTTCAAAGAGAAAGACCAATAAACTGTATTACTTAATAAATATTTTATATATTACCAATGTACCTGTTCTAATACTTTGTCCTCAAAATAATATCAGAAAATGTATGTTGCTGTTTCCAAGCTACATTAACAGCATTTAAAAAGAACTTATCCAAAGCTGGGCGTGGTGGCACACATCTTTAATCCCAGCACTTGGAAGACAGAGGCAGGCAGATTTCTGAGTTGGAGGCCAGCCTGGTCTCCAAAGTGAGTTCCAGGACAGCCAGGGCTATACAGAGAAATCCTGTCTCAAAAAACCAAACGAAACCAAAACAAAACAACAAAAAAAGAACTTATCCAAAGGATTTGCAGGAGCTCTTTAAAATCTGTGTAATCTTCAGACCTTTCTCTCCATTGTTTTTGTTTGCCTGAACCCAAGTCATTAAGGCCATATTCAATAGCACACAAAAGTATTCACTTGATTAAAATAGAAAATAATAGACCTACAATAGTGTCAATTAACTGCATAATTCATTCTGGTGAAAGAGCCCTCCAGAGAGGTGCCTCTGGGTGGTACTGCCTTTTTCTCTCTATTCTGTGCATGTTATTTGATCTCTCTGGCTCCTCATTATTTGATTTATTTCCACTTACTAATGAAGGTTTGAGTACATGTTAGACTCCTAGGATTTAAAAGCTCTTATAACTTTGCATTGCACCAGCCTATCTCCATGTTTCCATTTCAAAGTGACATCATTATGACTGCATGGGGCAATGTGTTCCTGGATTGATATTAATGATACCATGGGTTCCGCAACAGTTTGTTTCTGATAGATCTTGAAAGGTAATTTGGTTCTGCCTTTATAGAGTCCTTTTGGCCCAACTTGTCTTTCTAACAATATTCATCTGGTCAGGATTTTTAACTACTACATAAACCTTCCCATGCAGAGTTTGTTCCAGCTCTCCCTGCAATCACTTTTCATCTTTAATACTAAGAACAGATATGATTTTGCAGAATTATAGACACTGCATCTTCTCCTTTCAATGTCATCTTCATCTGTATATATTTTAAATGGGCAAGTTTATTATAAAAGTAAAGCAGTACATGAACATCTTCCTTTTGATTTTAATTATTTTTCCCACTTGTCATTCCTCATCACTTATACTGTAGCATTAGGATCATCATGCTGAGTTAGCAGTATAACCCAAAGACAATGACAAATTGGAAATAGAATGTTGTGAAATTATATAAAGGAATGGAAACAGCTAGGTATTATTAAAAAGGAGGCTTTTTAAAGGTAGATGAATACTCATACCTTTCACTTATATCACATTTTAAGATATTTTCCTGAACAAGTTTTATAAAAATTGCTACATAAAAGTATTACCTGAGAAAACAATTATTGTCACCATTGTGTAGTACACACAGAGTAAAGCCTACCAGAAAAGCACAACAAGGTTACTTTTGGCATAGTTTGGAGGGTGTACTAATTTATAACATTTTGTTCTTCATCTATTAATCTTCCAGATGATTTCCTACATCTAAGGCTCACTCTAACACATGAATGCTCATCTATTATGAGGGCCAGTGGTATACCTGTGAATAAGTAAGTATTTATGTGCAATGATATTCAACTCATACCTGGTCATGCACTTGGCATTTCTTTTTCCATATGAATTTGATGATCTCAGTGTCTTCATCTGTCCAATAAAATTATATGATCTAGTAAGTTGAATAAGCACTTTAAATTTTAATGAGATTTTAAGGAGCACTTTGAGAAGCTCATCAAATTAAGCATATGACAGATAGAAGCTGTCACTCTCATATATCGTTTTGCTCATAACATCTGCCATCTGCTTCTATTACAGAATAAGAGAAGGAGGGCAAAGAAACAAGAGAGAAGGTAAGAATGTGAAAGAAAAGAAAAAGATGAGATTCCCTAAATAAAGTTATTTGAATTAGTTTTAAGAATATTTGTATTCTGAAAATACAGAAAAGACTAGTTTCACATTGCATCCTGAACAATATGAAAAGTAAAATATATAACATTTCAGCAAGGTCAAAATAAAAAGAAATCAAAATATCTAGATAAGAGAGTCCTGGAAACTGCAAAATATATTCTGCTCCCAACTGGGAGGCATAGAAACTTAATGTTCACACTCAGTTTACAAGAAGTATGATTAATGTTGATTTGTATGACAAATTTTGGCTTTAGTACAAGATGGCTGACACACAACATGTGTACATCTTAGGAACATTTCTTAGGTATTAGCTATGGCCTGGTATTATGTTATATGTGGTGATAATTATTAGGTATTAGCTATGGCCTGGTATTATGTTATATGTGGTGATAATTATTAGGCAGATCTGTTTTTACTGTAGGATAGAGCATGAGCTAGTAGAATCTCACTGAGAAGGGGCTAAAATATTGTCACATTGACATTTTCTGCAGTGACATGAAAAAATGTATACTTGTTTCAGATATGGCACAAATGAAGTCTCAAAGAAAGGATCATGACAACGTTCAATTTGGTAAACCAATGAGTTTACTCAGATTATATATAGGACTGTGGGTGAGCCCAGAATTTCACTGCAAAGCCCCACATAGTGAATAGATGACAGCCATGTAAAAGATGGCACATGCACAACCAATTTCAATTAACTATCTAAGTCATATGTGCACTATAATCTTCCCAAATAACTTGCAACTGGCAGTAGAGGCAGAAAGTCAGGAGGAAGTAATGACTAGAATTCCAGAAGAGAGATCTGTGACCTGCCTATGCCTATGCCTCCTTTTACTAGAGACTGTTAACAGCTCCATTACCATTCCAAAGACCTAGATACCATGGTGCTGTTTGGCTCAATTAGTTTCCATGGCTACCAGGCCAAAGTGCTCTCTAGTTCATGAAATTGCTTGCACATTGACCACACTGGAAAAAAAAAAGAGAGAGAGAGAGAGAGAGAGAACATGAAATAGCAATGGTCAAGCCAACTCAGATAAGAGAATGGTCTCCTTGGTCACTAAAGACAGTGACTAGATATTTCTCCCGAGCTTAAGAAATTGCAGGTAAATTGTGATCTAAGACTCATTTTGGACTTTTGTCTTGAATTTCTAATGCCTTAAAATGTGTAATCAAACATAATACAGAAAATTTTGAACTTATATTTTTAAAGTAAAGACCTTTCAGTCATATAAATAGTCATATAAACAAGCAGTAGAGCAAACGTAAGGTCCATGAACCCATTATCTCTCTCACTCTTGCTCTCTCACTCTCTGCCTTCTTCTCTGATCTCTTTCAGCTTTCTATCTTCCTATTCGGTAACCCATTCATAAGTCATTCATACAGATAGCATAGCATGCATCCCGTCCTCACCTTCTGCTACTTTGTCAAAGGTTATTCTAATAGAATAATTAGCTAGGTTCCCTCTAATGAATATAGTTGCAGATTGTTGAATAATGACTTAGCTAGGGTTTCTATTGCTATAAAGATTCACTATGACCAAGGCAACTCTTACAAAGGAGAATGTTTAAATGGGACTGGCTTTCTGGTTCTGAAGTTCATTTCAGTTCATTAACATCATGGCAGGAAGAGTGGCAGAGTCCAGGCAGATATGGCATTGGAGGAACTGAGAGTTCTACATCTAGTTCTGAAGGAAAACAGGAGAAGACTGGCTCTTCAGCAATGGGCAGAGCTTCAAAGCCTACCACTTCCTCCAACAAAGCCACACGTCCTACCAGTACAAATTCCTATGAGCCAAGCATATTCAAACCATCAAAAATACTCCATGTATGCATTAAATTTAGGACTAATACATGCAGTAAGTAAAAACATTGAAAATACTAAATAAGTACATTTTAATAATACATAAATTATATTAAAAGGCAGAGGCTGTTAGATGTGAGAGAAGGAACAGTGAAACCACCAAATTGGAGAAACCACCCTATTGGCAGAAAGTAAAGTTTATTTGGGATCAAACTGCCAAGACAGTTTCTCCTCTGGTGTAGGGCAGAGAAAAGAGCAAAACCATAGAAAAGTAAGAATGTTTTATATGACAAGGAGCAGCATGAGGGTCACTGGGCTGATATAGGCCTTTTAAATTGGCTCAGCAACTAAGTGTTGTTGCCTAGGGGATGTTTAAAGGAGGATCCTGGTGCTTTGAATGACTCTCTGGGTAAATAGTGACACACCTTTAGACCTTTGTTTATCCAATGACAATCTTCTTGTTTGCCTGCTCAATGTCTTCCTGTTTAGGACAGTATTACAAGAACTACCAGTTTGTGCAGCAACTTAAGACCTAACATTATACAATTGGGATGGAGAGGATAGAGAGTTTAGGGGGAGAGGGAATACAGTAGGTGAGAGCTTAATTAAGAGTCATTAGCCCTGCAGAAAATATGACAGTCAAGGATATGAATGAAAAACTGAAATAAAAGGAAGAGGACATGAATATTCCTAAAGTATGGAGAGGGTTTTTATTGTAGATATAAGGGAGAAAACAGGAAGAGAGATGAGTCCAGAGTGAACCTGGTCTTTAGACTAAAACAGACTATGAGGGGAACTAGGGGGAGGAACACATAAAAGGGGCCACAGACCAAGAAGGGCTGCCTGGGGGGAGACTAAGTGACTAGTGTAGCCAAAATGTCAGTTATATAGGGAACCAGTTGGAGGAAGGGAAACAGAAGCCCAGCATCTGGAAGCGACAGCTATAGAGTGGGGTGAAGGAGGAGAAGTGCTGGGATAATCCACAGGCACTGAATGAGGCCTGTCCTGTATTTGAGACGTGATATTCTAGACTTTTATTCATGATAAGGGGTAAGGCAATTAATCTATTGTATAAGTACTTCCCGCTGGAAATTCGGGTGTCAATATTCTTGCACAGGAAAATTGGAATTATGGCCAAAGGACCTATAGAAAAGAGTTCAAGTTGTTACACTCAAAACTCAGATCTGCAGAACCATCTACAGCAAATGAAGGGCAGGCAGTTTTGAAGGCTGATTGGAAATTGTGTCCAAAGCATCTACAGGTGGAATATTTGGAACATTTTATGCAGTCTTGAGTTGATTGGAAATCTATTGGGTCTATGTAGAGGAATTTTAATCTAACGTCATCACTTCTTTGGCATAGGTCACATCCAAAGACCTTCTAGGTTTGTGTGATATGGCTATATTGCAGACACGCTAAATATCTTTAATCCCTGTGGCTGGAATACAGACACACACTTAGTATATACCTTTAATCCTAAACAATGTAGATAAGTTTAGTTTCTAGAAGGAAGCAGTCAACTTAGAAAGTGACTTCTAATTGATGGGCAGATAAAGTGACAAATAGGAGAAATATTTGACAGAATGAATCAGAGTAGGATATATCCAACACTCACTCAGGAGCAATGCTGGGAGCCTGCCTGGCCTGGAATGGGTTGAAGCAGGACAAAGAGATGTACATAGAAGTAGCTTTAAAGGTTGATAATTTCTGGAATTCTTACTATCTAACTATACTGAATGCTTGCTGGCAACTTTTAAAAGAATCCTAAAACCTTTCTTGCTTATTCTATGGTTAAAAATAACTAGTTTGCGTGATTAAATTGTGTTGCCTAGCAGTGGGAATTAATTAAAATCTTTATTGCTATCACTCCCTTCTATGTCCAGGGATCCAGGAGCCTCTGTGGCTTGGCTGGTTAGTTCTTTGTGAACCAGAGAGGACGAAAAGGAAAAGAATTAAGATGCTTCTTATAGGTAAATATGCACAGACACATAAACATTCATATACACATTTACATTTTCAATCACATTCTCATTTATACATTAACACATTCACATTTTTGTTGGGCCCAACCTCTGGTATTATACTCTCTACAAATATTCATACATGCTTAAATACACACATATACCTACACATGCACATATACAGTTAGAGGGATAGATGGATAGATGATGGATGGATGGATGGATGGATGGATGGATGGATGGATGGATGGATGGATGGAAGGATAGATGGATGAATGAATGGGGTGGAGCTCCCCAAGCCAAACAATTCAACCAAAAACTTTATTTCTTTTGTCTGGCCTTTTTATACCTTCTTAGACAAAAAGTTCTTTAGAAAATTACCTTATAGACAAAATGTTACATAGGATGAGAGTTACAGAAGTATGTTGATATTAAGTTCACAGCAGTGTTTCAGTATAATATCCTCATTGTAAGTTCAATGCAGCAGCATTTACATTGTCTTGCCTTATGATAGTGCGCACCTGTCACGTTATCATTGGACCTAAATGTTTTCCTTGGTATACAAATTTGTCCCAAGCCTATTTCTCTATTTTCTGTGTGATTATGAAAGCTCATTGTATTTGTTATGCACCCTTTGCTTTCTATTTGTGGAGTTGGCACATTCTATTCTTTAGTCTAACTTTTTTATTGCATCTTCCTAACAAAACAATTATGACCACCTCTTAAAATGTTCTTGAAATTATTTTAAGCAAATTAGGAACTCTATAGAATCATTAATTTATCTAAACAGCATTTATTCATGAAAGTCCATCTTTATGTTGTTTTGTAGGAAATCTGATCGATAGGCCCAGAAATTTTTATATTAACTTAATAATGACAGAAAAGCTATATCAGCTGCAAAAAGCAATCCTAAATTTGTTGTTGTCTTTGTTTGTTTGTTTGTTTGTTTGTTTTTGTTTTTGGAACCTTGCTATCAAGCTCACCTATCAAGAACGTAGACCATGCAAAAACAGGGGACCACCTTCAGGAAGGTCACCAGCTAGACTCAGCCTATCATAGATGACATCTGACAGAGAAAGGACAGGAATGAGAGGCAACTTAAAAGATCAGTGCAGGGAGAGAAAGTCAGGACTGTTGAGTTCAGTTGAATGCAGAGCAGTTCAGTTGAGTAGAGTTCAGTTTAGTTCTGGGCCATCAGTGAAGTTCAATTATGAAGTTCAGAGGCAGTTTTGCCATGTAGAGCAATTCAGTTAGAAGCAGAGAAAAGCCAGATTTAATCAGTCATGTTGGAAAACTAGATTGTATGGAGGCTAGATTATCTCAGATCTAGCCTTAGGGATAGTTTGAACAGAGAAGGAGACAGACTGGCCTCAGCTCAAGCCATGTAGTAGCACATCTTGGGTACACTTTCATCTCATCGCTGCATCCGAGGAAACAATGGCGGCAATTACATTCATAGGATCATATATAAACTAGGGACAGAAGGTAAAGCTAAGGAGTTCAGGGAAAAATATTTTTATGGATGTGGAGTTGAATTTCCCAGGGACAAGGTCCTGGCAGTTGGAGGAGAAGAAGGGAGAGCAGAAAGAAGGAGGGGGTCAGGGGGAAAGGGAGACAGAGATGGAGATGGAGATGGAGATGGGGACAGAGACAGAGAGATCATAACCTCGTGAATATCAGGAATAGGTAGGTAGGTAAACTTAGGAATACTACTCTGAAGCGTGACTTCTGATAGGTGGATCCAAGCTGACTACCTAAAGCTTACATGCCATCTTTTGAGTTTATTAAGTGAGAAAAAAGAAGTTTAAATATATTAGCATTACCAAGGTTTGTAGTCTCTACTGAAATCCAGATTGTAGAAAAAGCAGTAGATTCAAAGTTTTGAATCATAGGAAAAGCTTCAGGAGACAAAAATGGTTCTGGGCAAAAGCATTAACACTCAGATGGCTGGATATAAGGCTTGGACAGAGATGTTCCTAGCATGATTGAAAAGCAATTTTAAATTTATACTTAGAAGACAGGCAAAGGAAATTTTACAAATTGAGCTTCTGACTAGTATAATAGTACCAGTGCCTTACCTGGGCTAGATTAATAGCTTATGAGATCATCACTGATTAATGTTAAAACTATAAATTTCTGAGGTCAGTATAACAATAACATAGAAAGGGGGAAAGAACCTGAAAAAATTTAAGCACATATTGTGAATTTATATCTTTCAGAGAGAAGTTTATTTGTAAGGTAAACTGTGTCTGCCTTTCTCAGCAGGAGACCTAAGAGCTCTTGAAAAGTGAAGCTAGATTTTACATATAAAATATACTGAACAAGCAGCTGTTGCCTCGTGAGAAGGGGCAGTTTTGCTTGCTATTGTTAACATACAGCTACAGTTATCCATCAGTATCACTAGAGATTTGAGAAGGATAAATTATAGCAGGAACTAAAATCCACGTGGTCTGTGTAAAATGCTGAAGACTCACGGCTTCCTGGGCAATTACCAAGGCTCCTGTGGTCTCATTGGCTTTGCTGGGGGTAGAAGTAGCTGGGCTTTGGCTGCCATACAACACAGCGTTGGCCTTCTGCATCCAGACCCAGAAGTTCTCAGGGCTTTTCTTAAGAAAAGGAAATTAGGAAAACTAATATACTTGGCCAAGCAGAGTAGGAAATCAATTCAAACATGTCCACAATTTGGGAAGAAGCTTGGCAGAGGGTATGCATGGGTCAGTTCTTTGCCCAGTGATCACCATTTCCACAGTCCAGGTGGAGTTGTCTGTGCCCCATCATCCTCTCTGGAGAACTAAGGGTCACCCCTTAAGCTTCCATTTCTGTCTATTAGGGGAAGCTTTTACAGGAACTACTTTAAATGCCCTATTAAATAGATCTTTGAACAGTTTCCATTTCCTATTAAACATTCTTGATTCAGACAAACTTTACTTGCTTTTGGTACTTGTTTTAGATTTAACCTTGAAAACACATAAATAAGGCTAAATAAAGTTTTAAATCTTATTTATTAAACATATGTTGTTCTTTATATAAATTTGCTACTGTCGAACAGTTAACAAAGAAAGTTTTAAAAGTATATCTCTAAGTCATTTACTGTTAATCTGAGTATATCTTTATGACCTTAGGAATTTATAAACCTTATTTATTAATTATATATTATTTATCAAATATATGTGTTTATTATTTAATGTGATTATTGTTTAAAATTTTCTATATGCCTGTTGTTGAATAGTCTGTAAGAACATATATAGGAAGATGTGAATCTGTCAATCAGCTTTTGTTAGTCTGAGTGTGCCTGTCTAAACATAGGAAATTATCATACAAAAATCCATAAGAAATCCTAAATATTCTGAATACCTGTTGTTTCCTTAGTCTAAAGGAGAAGCAAAGAACTCAGTATGAACTAAGAAGTTTTATTGGTATTACCTTAGTTGGTTTATATCATGTGGTCATCTTAAAATGGTAGTGAAGTTACATGACACATGCTCATTTTTATACCTTAGCAAAGATGGCTGCCAGTCATACGGTGGCTTCCACTTTGATGAGGTCCTTAGCTATCCTTATGCAAGACAGAGACTAGTCAAATTCCTATTTAAAAGCATCTGTTTTTATAAATAAGAGTTCAATCCAAGTGACATACACAGTATATTCTAAACAAATGATGAGTCACATATATAGTATGCTGTAGCAAACTAAAATTACCTTTGTGTAGAATTGTTAATTATCAACTTTTTGTTTCAAGTTAAAGCTAACTTTTTGCTACAAGTTTATATATGCGTTACCCACACTCATTGAATCTACAAATCTGAGTGTTTATGTAATATTCTTATTGTAGTTATGATACTTTTGGATGTATAAAGCAGAGAAAATCTATGTAGAAGACATTTGTTTGTGCAGTGGCAGAAGTTATGATTTGGGAGAATTTGAAAATTGAGTGTGGCAGTATTTTGGCCATTGAGCTATTCTGAGACCAAACCAGTTGCAGTCACATAGTGAGGCATTAATAAAATATCTGAATCCTAAGAAGGAATTGAGTCTGAGAAGAAAAGGAGACCAGGTCACAAAACAAAATCCACCATAGAGGATTCCAATAAGCTCTGAGAAGAGAGAGACAGAAGAGTATATTTGTGAAGGATAAGGGAGAAGAAGCAAGAAGTCCAGCCAAGGGACGGTACTGATACCTTAGAGACCTTGAGGGCACAGAGAAGCTACAGGACTTCCAGGAGGAAACTGAGAGACAAAAGGAATAAACGTGTCAAGTACAAACTCCACTAAGGGAGGACTACAATATTGTAGAGACCACATGTGAGTAAAATCATAGTGAGACTCCCAGCAGCCAGCTGAGAGACAGAGAAGGTTTCAGAAGCCCAAAGGGTTTAAGGAAGCTATGAGACTTAGCAGTCAGCTCCTAGGGGAGGAGGAAAGGAAAGGATTGCAATTGCAGACCCAGGAGGGCTTATAGAAACTGTGGGATCAGAGTCACAAAGTATAGGAGCTCTGCCTGAGGGACGATTCCCATATAGAGGAGCTTACCAGATAGATGGAGCCGGCAGCTCTGAAAGGCAGGAGAGGAAACTCCAGAAAGGATCTGTTAGCATGTCTTAGGAGTAAGCAAGGAAAAGGTTGCAATATAGGCTCAGGATCATGACAAGAATCTGAAGAACTTAGGCAGCTGCTCGGGGGAGGTTAAGTAGCTCCATGATTGAGTTGCAAAAGGACAGAAGGGAACAGAGTAGGTAAGTGTCCTGGTGACAAGAATTTGGTGACAAGAATCCAGGGCATACTCAAGTGAACTGATAGACTTACCTGAAAATATTTTCCCAAATTACAGATGAAAAGAGTCCCTTCTCACATGACAGGGTCTCAGAAGGGCAAGAGGAACATCCTGGTCCACCAGTGTAGCTTTTATAGGAAAAGTAGAAAAAGCAGGCAGCTCCCTGGTAACAGATATCCAGTAGAGGAGAAGATACCAGAGTTTAGAGCAGGTAAAGTAAAGAGCAGCTGAAGATGGTCTGGAAGAGACTGTGTGGGTTGGAGGTAGGGCAAAGAATCCCCATAGAAGGCAGAGAATTAGTGTCTTAGTAAGTAGAGAAATGCCCACATGTTTGGCACCTTGGAGAGTATAGTGAGGAGATACACACATAGTAGGTGCTCTGGAGGGTGAAGCTGGCTCCAGCAATCATAAAGGATGCTTACTGAGTAGAAGAGATGGATAGTTAGAGAAATTTGAGGGGAAAAAATAACAGGTCAAGAGTAAAACTATATATAGAGAATTTAGAACCAAATATGATAGGTGGCAAAAACCAACAGAAACAAAAGATGCACACATACCTTAGGAGAGTCACATCAGAAGCTTGTTTTGGAGAGACTGAATGCCAGAGAGGAGCTCATTTGTGTCACTCTCGGTGTTCATCACCAGGTTGAGAAAGAAAACAGAGTAACAGGAGGAAGACATGACTACTAAAGTATGGAGATTTTTATTATACATATATTCAAGAAAGCAGGCAGAGAGGAGTCCAGGCTGAACATGGTAAACTGGACCATGAGAGAAAAGAGAAGGAGATAGAATAAGAGAGAAGCCACGGACCAAGAAAAGCTGTCTCTGCTGGTATATAGGGATGAGGTGAAAAGAAGGGTAGGGCCTTGGAAAGATGTTTAGGGTAGGTGACAGGGAGAGTAGTGATGGGGCCACAGGTTCTGAGTGAGCATTCTCCTGGGTTGGAGAGTAGTGATGGGGCCACAGGTTCTGAGTGAGCATTCTCCTGGGTTGGAGACCTAATGGCAAGAGAGAGGCTTACAAGACAGAGGATCACCAAACATAACAGAAGACCTATTCTACATTGCTTTCAAGGAAGTAAAAAGGTCACATCATGAGAAAGAAGGCTTAGTCATATGTATGTATGCTATGGGCCTGCAGTCATGTTTGCAAGGGCAGCAGGTTTGTGTGTATGTGCATGTGCATGTGTATCCCCAGTGATACTCAATATGTTCAAAAATCCTGTTTTGTATCAGAAGACTTCTGCTCGTCTATCAACTGTTGCACAGTAGTTTATCTACAGATTAAACATTAAATAGATCATCTTTCATCTTAGCCTCTTGGTCTTTTTTTCTTAGAAAACCTGACATTTTATATCATTTCTCTGCTGTTTTGAGATATAAATTTTATTCAATTTTCTTCCAATATCAAGGAATACCTCTCTCAAGGACCTGAAGTTTTATGAAGAAATGAGTAGCCCTTTAGCCTTATCTGTGATTTCCCCTAATGACTGGCTTCCTGAAAGAGAAACTAAGCAGTATCCCTTGAAGCATGGAGGGCAACGTGTCCTCTGGCCTTTGTTAACTAGCTGTTCTTTCTTCCCTGTGGAATGAAATTAGAAACTGGAGATAAGCATAAGAAAGACAAGGAGTGGCAGGCTGAGAAAACAACCTGAGATAAAGCTTATTGCAGAGAGCCAACAATGTGGCAGGGAAAAGAGCAAGGTCTAGCCAACAAGAAATTATTTTAGGAGACAAGCTATATATTATTATATATAAGATAGACTGTTAAGCTGTTCTTAACCTTAAATAATTATTAACACAAGAGGTGGTAGTTTTCCACTCCATTGACAATTCCATAGCACTTTTTTCCACCATCAGTGTGGAGAACAAGGCTTTGGCCTTTCATTTTATCACTTAATAGTTCTAGTTTTTGTTTGTTTGTTTGTTTGTTTTGTTTTTTTTTTTTAAACACTGCTTTACTCAGAATCTCAGTTATCATAATTATAATCTCAGTTATCATATTTCACTCCTTAAAAATATGACAACATCCTTATTATTTTTTTTTACATGCCAGATTTTAATCCCACTCACAGTCCACACTCTGACTGTTCCCAATCCCATACCAACTCCCGAACCCCCTGTCTCCACATGGATGTCCCAACTCCCACACCCTAGCCCCCCAGCCCATCAGACCTCTAAACTCTCTAGGGCCTCCAGTCTTTTGAGGGTTAGGTACATCTTCACTGACTGAACCCAGTCCAAGCAGTCATCTACTGTATATGTGTTAGGGGCCTTCTATCAGCTGGTATATGCTGCCTGGTTGGTGGTCCAGTGTCTGAGAGATCTCAGGGGTTCAGGTGAGTTAAAACTGCTTGTCCTCCTACAGAGTTGCCCTCCTTTTCAGCTTCTTCCAGCTTTTCCCTAATTCATCCACAGGGGTCAGCAGTTTCTGTCCATTGGTTGGGTACAAATATCTATATCTGACAAGTTCAGCTGCTTGTAGGGTCCTTTAGAGTGTAGTCATAATTAGTCCCCTTTTCTGAGCACTCCATGGCCTCAGTAATAGAGCCAGGCCTTGGGACCTCTCCTTGAGCAGGATTCCAGTTGGGTTCTGTTGCTGGACCTCCTTTTCTGCAGGCTCCTCTCAATTTTTGTCCCAGCAGTTCTTCCAGACAGGGACAATTCTAGGTCAGAGGGAAAGTCCATCCCTCACTTGGTGCCCTGTTGTTCTGCTAGATATAGGCTCTACAAGCTCCCTCTCCCCACTGCTTAGCATTTCATCTAAGGTCCCTCCCTTGGAGTCCTGGGAGTATCTCAGATCCCAGGTGTCTGTTACTTTCTGGAGGGTCTCTGCACTTTCTACCTGCTGAAGTTGCTTGCTTCCATTCTTTCTTCTGGCCCTCAGGCCTTCAGTCATTTTCTGTCACCCAATACCAGATCATGGTTCCTTCTTCTCCCCCAGTCCCCTTTCCCATCCAGGTTCCCCTCTCTCTCCCTCCCCACTTGTGATTGCTTTGTTCTCCCTCCCAAGCAGGATTGGGGCATCCTCAGTTTGGCTCTTTAGCTTGTTGACCTTTTTGAATTCTGTGGACTGTATTTCGGGCTCTGTACTTTTATTTAGCTAATAATCACTTATTAGTGAATACATATCATGTATGTCCATTTGGGTTTTACCTCACTGGGGATGATATTTTCTTTTTTTTTTCTTTTTTTTTTAAGTTACGTACAATTAATAGCAGGTAAACATAACATACATCATCTGAGGCAGCACATTAAGATGTCATTTCTGTTATTCTGCCCAGAGAACTTGTGGCTTTTCTTTTTTTTTTTTATTTAATTTTTTTCAACTTTTATTAGATATTTTCTTCATTTACATTTCAAGTGTTATCCAGAAAGTTCCCTATACCCTCCCCCCTCCTGGCCCTGCTCCCCTACCCATCCGCTCCCACCCCTTGGCCCCGGCGTTCCCCTGTATTGGGGCATATAAAGTCTGCATAACCAAGGGGCCTCTCTTCCCACTGATGGCCAACGAGGCCATCCTCTTCTATATATGCAGCTAGAGACACAAGCCCAGGGGGTACTAGTTAGTTCATGGTTATTCTTCCACCTATAGGGTTAAAGACCCCTTCAGCTCCTTGGGTACTTTCTCTAGCTCCTTCTTCCTTGGGAACCCTGTGTTCCATCTAATAGCTGACCATGAGCTTCCACCTCCATGTTTGCCAGGCATTGGTATATTTTCCCCCGAGACAGCTATATCCGGGCCCTTTCAGCACCATCTTGCTGGCATATGCTATAGTGTCTATTTTTGGTGACTGATTGTGGGATGGATCCCTGGCAGCCTCAGTCATTGGGTCCATCCTTTGGATTCAGCTTCACAGATGCTCTCTTTAACTCTTTCAATGTGTGCTTTGTTCTTAATTCTAGGAAGGGGTGACGTGTCCACATTTTGATCTTCCTTCTTCTTGAGTATCATGTGTTTAGTAAATTGTATCTTGGGTAGTCAAGGTTTCTGGGCTAATATCCACATATCAGTGAGTACATGTTATGTGAGTTCTTTTGTGAATGGGTTACTTCACGCAGGATGATGGCCTCCAGATCCATCCATTTGCCTAGGAATTTCATATATTTATTGTTTTTAATAGCTGAGTAGTACTCCATTGTGTAAATATACCAAATTTTTTGTATCCATTCCTCTGTTGAGGGACATCTGGGTTCTTTCCAGTTTCTGGCTATTATGAATAAGGCTGCTATGAACATAGTGGAAAATGTGTCCTTGTTACCAGATGGAATATCTTCTGGATATATGCCCAGTAGAGGTATTGCAGGAGGGATGATATTTTCTAGTTCTATCAATTTGTCTGCAAAACTCAGGATTTCCTTATTCTTAGTATCTGAATAATATTCCATTGTGAAAATGAACCACATTTTCTGTATCCATTCTTCTGTCATGGAACACCTGGATTGTTTCTAACTTCTGGCTATCACAAACAAGGCCTCTATGAACATAGTGGAATATGTGCCCCTGTGGCATATCGGAGCATTTTGGGGGTATAATCCCAAGAGTGGTATTGCTGTATCTTCAGGTAGATATACAGATATAGGAACCTACAGAATGATTTCCAGAGTGGTTGTACCAGCGTGCACTCCCACTCCTTCTCTACTTGTTCCTCTTTCTTCACATTCTTGTCAATGTGTGCTGTCACCTGAAGTTTTGATCTTAGCCATTCTTATTGGTTTAAGGTGGAATCTCAGGGTTGTTTTGATTTGCACTTCTTTGATAACTAAATACTTTGAATATTTCTTTATGTGCTTCTCAGCCATTTGAGGTTCCTCTGTTGTCTGTTGTGAATTATTGGTTTAGGTCTTTTCCCCATGTTTTGATTTGGTTGTTGGTTGGTTGTTTTTGTTGTTGTTGTTGTTGTTGTTGTTGTTGTTTTGTGGTTAGCTTTTTGAGTTCTTTATATATTTTGGATACTAGCCATCTAACAGATATGGGGATAGTGAAGATTTTTTTTTTCCAGGACTTAAAGGGAGAGACCCTAGATGAAATGCCCTATAGTGGGAAGAGGGCACTTGTAAAGCCCAACTCCAGCAATAAGACAGGGCATTGGGTGAGGGATGGGGTTGCTATCCCACAGTCAAAGCTCTGATCCATAACTGTTCCTGTCTGAAAGAACTGCAGGAATGGAAATAGAGAAGAGCCTGAAAAAATGAAGGTCCACCAACAGGCCCAAAGTGGGATCCAACTCACGGGGAGATAACAAAGCCTGACACTATTACTAAGGCTATGGTACACTCACAAAAAGGCACCTATTATGACTGCTCTCTGAAAGAACCAATAAGCAGCTGAAAGAGTCAGATGCAGATATCTGTGAGAGTGGGTTTTTGATGTCTCTCAATATTATTGTGTGGGGTTCAATGTGTGTTGTGAGTTTCAATAAAGTTTCTTTTATGAATGTGGGTGCCCTTGTATTCGGGGAATAGATATTCATAGGCTTGGTGGATTTTCCCTTTGTTGAATATGTAGCATCCTTCCTCATCATGCTTGATAACGTCTGGTTGAAAATCTATTTTATTGGATATTAGGATGGCAACTCCAGCTTGTTTCTTGGGACCATTTGCTTAGAAGACTTCTTTCCATCCTTTTACTCTGAGATAGTGTCTGTTTTTGTTATTTAAGTGTGTTTCTCATATACAGCAATATGCTGGATCCTGTTCATGTATACAGTCTGTTAGCTTATGTCTTTTTATAGGTGAGTTGAGTCCTTTAATATTGAGAGATATTAAAGACAGATGGCTGTTAGTTCCTGATATTGTAGATGGCTTTATGTACATGTGGTTCTCTCTCTTTATGTACATGTGTTTCTCTCGTTTTGGCTTTGTTGTGAGATGATTAACATCTTGTCTTTTCTTTGGTGTAGGTACCCTCCTGTTGAAGTTTTCTTTCTATAATCTTCTGTAGGGCTGGATTGGTAGATAGATTTTTGTATTTGGTTTTGTCCTGAAATATTTTGGTTTCACCATCTATGATGAATGAGAGTTTTGCTGGGCATAGTAGCCTGGGCTTGCATTTTTGTTCTCTTCGAGTCTACATGACCTCCGGCCAGGCTCTTCTGGCTTTTAGTGTCTCTGTTGAGAAGTCTGGTATAATTCGGATAGGTTAACTTTTGTGTGTTACTTGGCCCTTTTCCCTTGCAGCCTTTAATATTCTTTCTTTGTTCTGTGTATTAGTGTTTTGATTTCTATGCGATGAGAGGATTTTCTTTTCTGATCCCATTTATTTGGTGTTCTATATGCTTCTTTTACCTTTATGGCCATCTCTTTCTTTAGGTTAGGAACGTTTCTTCTATGATTTTGTTGAAGATAATTTTAAGTTCTTTGAGTTGGGAATCTTCATTCTCCTTTATTCCAGTTATTCTTAGATTTGGTCTTTTCATTGTGTCCTGAATTTCCTAGATGTTTTACGTTGTGAATTATCTTTGACAGTTGAGTCAACCTCTTCTACAGCATCTTCTACACCTGAGTTGGTGATGCTTACATCTGTAATTCCTGACCTCTTTCCTAGGTTTTCCATTTCCAGATTTGCCTCCATTTGTGTTTTCTTTATTGTTTCTACTTCCACTTTTAGGTCTTGAATTGCTTTATTCAATTCCTCCCTGTTTGACTGTGTTTTGCTATATTTCTTTAAGGTGTTTATTTGGTTCCTCTTGAAGGGCTTCTATCAGTTTACCTGTGTTTTCCTGTATTTCTTTCAGAGAATTATTTATATCTTCCTTAAAGGACTTTATTATCTTCATGAGATAGGATTTTAGGTCAGCTTCTTGATTTTCGGGTGTTTTCGTATATTCAGGGCTTGCTGTGGTGGGAGAACTGTATTCTGATGATGCCCACATATATTGGCTTCTGTCACTTATGGTCTTGTGAGTGTGTCTTGTCATCTGGTTATCCCTGGTGTTTGCTGGTCTGGCTGACTTTGTCTGTAGTCTCCATCTTTTGTCCCTGGGTTGCTTCAGGTCTTCAGGTAGGCCTGAGGCCTTGACTGTCACAGACCACCTGTGGGGCCTTCCAACTGGAGGCTCCTTAGAGTGACAGAGGAGCTGCTGATCTGTTGCCCTGGCTGCAGAAGATCTCCTTGGAGGCCTTCAGACTGTTGGGTCCTCAGAAGAGCAGTCAAGCTGTGGTCCTGTGTGAAGCTGTTCCCTAGGGGGCCTATGGACTGTGGTTTCTGATTCCCGGTGTGCAGCAGAACTCCAGGGTGGATTTCAGTCTGTTGGGTCAGTTGCCCTGCATACTGCAGAGCCTGTGGGAAGTCTTCAGTCTGTGGTGTTGGTTGCCCAGTTGACCTGTGGGCAGCAGATCTCCTGGAGTGCCTTCAGGCTGTGGTGTCAGTTGCCCTGTATAAAGCAGATCTCCTGAGATGTCTCAGGCTGTGGTGTCAGATGCCCTGAGTGCAGCATATCTACTGGGATGACTCAGGATGTGGCATCTTCAGGGGAGCAGACTAGCTAGAAGTCTGTCCTGGTAGAAAGGACAGGATGGAAGCTCATAATGTCTTAACTACTTAATATTACCTTAGTATCATTTGGACAGTAGTATTTACATGCTTATTTATTCATTTATTTACCTACTTATGTAACTGTTTTGGGGATGCACCTACCAAGGTTTCTAGGACCAAGATACCTGTCATGTCAATTTTACCCATGTCAGTTGACCTCTCTTGAAATTTTCAACTCTGGTTAAAGCATTGCTCTTTCTATACCAACCTTTACTGGCCTTATCCACAGCGAGTCTGTTTGTATCAGTTAATGACCACTTCCCCTGGACTTTTACTCTCCCTCCTTTTCCCATAGATTAGTGTCTTTCACACTTCAACTTGCACTTAAATCATGTGAAGATTTATTAAGAGAGCCAGTTCTGGTTCAGTAGGTGTAGGACAATATCCCAAATCACATTTTTTACTTAATACTGGTGAAGAAAATATTTATTTGAGCATACTATTTTAATTTACAGAAATCTTTCATATCTTACGGTGATTGAGCCTTTGTACAAACTTATTTCTCTGAAAGCACTGCTATGCATGTATTCTGTCTTCCTCAAGAAATGTAACTGTATTCTCTTTCTTTAGCCTTTCTCATAAGATTTATCCCATGCGTGTGAGTATTCCACATGTGTGCCTGTTGCCAGTGAAGGTCAGAAAAGGATCATTGAATAAATGGTTTTAAGACTCTGTGTGGGCACTAGGAATGGATTCTGGGTCTTTTGGAAAGGCAACATGTTCTCTTCATTGCTAAGCTCTCTGTCTCTCTCTCTGTCTGTCTCTCTCTCTCTCCTCTACTTTTCTTTTTCTTTAAAGCAGTGTCTCACTCTGTATTCAGGCTAATTTTCAGCTTGCAATCCCCTAGCCTCAGTTACCAAGCTACCATTCCAGACTTAATTTTAGGGCCAAGTGCAGGAGTTGGATTCAGTTCCACTGGTTATAGCCTCTGCTTCAGTAACTTGTCAGTTCTGGACAGAAATATGGCTTCTTTTGTTGTTTGGTTTCAAGAACAATTTTTCACTCTACCTCAGAAGCATTTCAAATCTGCAAAAATGTAATGCTATTTCCCTCATTTGGGGAACACTACCCTGTAATCCCATGCCCTCCTCAGTTCCTCTGTTCTCTGCTTTACTGACAGACCTCCTTACTTAATGACTTGCTCAAACAGCTTTTTCCAATCTTTCCACTTTGGTCTTGAGTCTTGAGATCTATTTACTACAAATGGTATAATGTTACAATGGCCCCATTGGAGTCAGTAACCGTGTTTTATTACTTACTTTTCTGTTCTGTGAGTAACACATATACCACCATTTGATAGAATATGATTGGATTCTCCTTCAGTCAGGCTTTTGACTTTGAGAATTCTCCTTTTTTCCCTCTGATCTTCACTTCTTGCCCCATCTCCACAATCTCTCAGTCAGGTTCAAAATATTACCTAATCAATCAAACAAAAAAATCAGTGAGTCAATAAAAAAAATCAATAAAACAAAACCCAAGTATTATCTATAAATCCAGCTACTCTGTTTTGGCATTGAATCTGTCTAATCATAGCTGTTCTAACATGCACCCTGGGGGTGTGAACTGTAGAGCCTTAGTTTAAACCTCTTCTCCATTTACTGTTACTACCAGGTGATGAATTATGGAAAAGAAAACTATTCTTGTCAAAAATATAGGCTGGCCAAGTAAACACAGTGTAAAACAGAATGCTCAAAGCACTGCAGTGATCAGTGAGTTAGGCTGGGCTGCTCAAAGTCAGAAGGAAACATTGTCTCAAATGCCCCTTAGGCCCACAGTGCTCATGACATAGGTGCAGAAAGCCAGTTACAAGGCATGGGTTATTTCTTCTAGCTCTGAAGTTCATGTTTGTTGGGAATATATAAAATTTTACTAGTTTGTGAATCTAAATAAATTGACACAATTCTATGATTAGAATTTCAGGTTTAGGATATAGTTGGTTTCTTTTTATTTTGTTTTCTAGCTATGGGATCTGAGTGCCTTAGAAATCAGGGAAACTCCATTTTTCTCAGCACCTCAATGAGATGAAATATCTTGGGTTAATTCTAACCAAGAAAGTAAAAGAATTGTATGATTAAAAGCATCAAGTCTTTGCAGAAAAATATTGAAGATATCAGAAGATGAGAAGATCCTCTATACTCATGGAAGGGTAGGATTAACATGGTAAAAATGACTATCCTTCCAACGCAATACTCTGAAACAACGAAATAAACATCAAAGCTCTAACACAATTCTTTACAAACACTGAAAGGATAATTCTTAACTTCACATGCAAAAAAAAAAATAGAACAAAGAAAGAAAACAAATGAAAAAACAAAAACTCAGAATAGCTAAAAACAATTCTGAGCAATAAAAGAACTTCTGACATATTTCTCACCATTCCCAATTCCAAATTGTACTATAAAATTGTAATAATAAAAACTACATGGCAGAAACAGAGATGTTGATCAAATCAAAGACACTGAAATAAATACACACACAGATTGGCTCCTGCTTTTGATAAAGGTTCAGAAATTCATACTGGAAAAAAGAGAACATCTTCAAAAAATGGTGGAATAAGGAAAACACTTAAATATTCAACATCCTTAGACATTATGGAAATGCAAATCAAAAATCTACTTTGTAATTCCATCTTACATATATCAAAATAGACAAGATAATTAAAAAATATATCACAGCTCATGTTAGTAGGACTGAAAGCTGTGATGGCCACTATCGAAAACAATATGGTAGTTGTTCAGAAAATTGTGACTCAATCTACCTTAAGACTACTCTTGGGCATGTGTCCAAAGGACACCTCATCTTACCATACGAACACTTGATCACTCATTTTCATTACACCTTTATTCCTAATAGCCAGAAAGTGGAAACAACCTAAATCTCCCCACAGACAAATGGATACAGAAAATGTGATAATTTGCACAATGGAATTTTACTCAGCTGTTAAAAAAAAAATTCTTAAATTTTTCAGGCAAATGGAAGAAGGCAAAAATCTTCCTGAGTGAGATAACCCAGAATCAGAAAGATATAAATTTTAAGTATCCTCATAAAGGTGGATAGGTGGATACTAACCATTAAGTAAGTGAGAACCAAACTACAATCCACACAGAGGTTCAGTAAATGGGAAGGTCTTGTCCACATCAGGGCAAAGGGGAGAATCTTGAAGTGCTTGACTATATTTCCCCATGCTGCTGTTGGCCAGATGCTGGTCTTCAGAGGAGCAATAAGATATCACTCCTGGAGTCAGAAACATAGTCTGATGTGGTGGTAAAGCTCGAGCTGGCTCAGGGGTACTTGGGCCTGTGACAAGGCCTGGGCCATGAAGTTCTCAGACTCTTCAGCATCCAGGTGTCCCTGGAAGACAAGGAATTGCCTAAAATGAAGTCTGGGGCTGAAGGCTACGGAAAGTGTCTAGCCTGGGGTGGAATTGGAGGTGGAGCTAGGGTAAGGAGGTGGGAGAGGGAGCTGGAGAAGACAGAAAAAGTAGCTTTGGCTTGCCCCAGTGGTGATTGTCCTTATCATGGTGGGGGGAAGCTTGGTGGTGGTTATTTCTTGAAGCACCGATAGGCCTTCTATGGGTGAATTAAACTGCAGCTCTGTAGGTAAATATCTTCTTCATGGCTCCTCAAGGTGGGTCTTTATAAAACTAAAAGTCCATGTTTAAATATATTGTTTATTAGCTGTTCATGGTGGAAAATAGATGTATAGCATAGTATACCCACTTCTCAGGGTGGACCTGAGTTTAAATACGTTTTGTAGAGAGGAATGTCTGGGAAGGTTAGTTTATTGGCTAGGCCCTCTGGGCCTCTGTTTTGGGCCTAAATTTCTTTTATGTGAGGAGCATTGCATGTGTTCCAAGTCTGGCATGGAGCAGGAAGTCTCCTGAGTCTCAGGTGTGTGCCCACCAAGTCTCCAGGTCTCAGCCTGCTCTACCTTACCAAGCTTCCTGGCATGGTTTTATCAGCCAACAGGAAAGGTCTCGGGGATACACATAGATCTCCCTGGGAGGGGAAAATAGAATAAATTTGAAGGACAAACTTCAGGTAGGTGGGGACAGAAACAGGATTATATGATGGAGAACCGGAGGGGAGATAGTGTAGATGAATAGAATTCAGTGAGAGACAGTTGAAATTGAAGAGTATTTGAGAGGTAAAGGTAATATGGAAACTCAATATGGTGGAAACTTCCTAAAATATATGAAGGTGATTTAAGTGAGGTGTCCTAAGAATGGAGATAAATATCCTCAATGGACCATCTCTGCTCATGAAACAAGGTTTCAAGTAGTGGTACTGGGATGCATTCAGTTGAGTAGTTGGCCAATCAGGATCCAATGGAAGTCCTCAAACAACTTACAGTGGGACCCCATGGCTGAGGACAACACCCACACAACTCCTTGAACATGAAAATCCAAGCTGGTGTTTATATGGAGCCTTTATCCATACACTAAATTCTCCCTGGTAAGGGAAAGTGCTCTGCAGGCTACCAAAAGAGAAACATTGACACCAAGCAAGGTACAAAATCTTTGATCTACCATATGTCCTATTTGTAAACAATGCTAAGGTAATAGTGGCACAGACCTAGTGGGAGTAGCTAACCAATGTCTAACTTTCCTTTAGGGCAACTCCATGACAAGCATCCCATACCTGATACTGCTTGGGTAAGCAAGGATCAGAGACCAGATGGCCCAGAGATCTAGGGTAAAACAAACAGTACCAGTCAAAAAAAAAAAAAAAAACCAACCAAACAAACAAACAAAAAAAACCAAAAAAACCCCAAAAAACGATATTAATAAAATGACTCCTAATGAGATTCTGCTAAGTCTATAGATTAATTAGTGCATTATTCAGCCACAATCAGAGCAGTTTTCTTCTGTAGCAGATGGGAGCAGATGCAGACATAGAGAGAGTCCTTTGAACACACAGTTCTAAATAGGAATCCTCTTTGTATCCTTCCCTCATAGCTCAGGGAAACCCATGGAAAGGTATTAGAAGCAGTGTGAGAGACAGAGGGGATAGAGGACACCAGGAGAGCAAGGCCCTCTGAATTAAACAAGCACAGGCCCTACACAGGATTTCCCCAGGTTCTCTTCATGTATGGTATAGCTTTCAGCTTATTATTTTTATGGGACTCCTGAGTGTCCCATAATGAGTGGGCCTCTGATTTTTGTGCCTACTCTTCAAGATTCTTTTTCTCCTGTTGGGTTGCCTTGTCCAATTTCGATATGATGAGTTTTGCTTTACCTTATTATGCATATCTTTTGTTTGTTTGTTCGCTCTTACAACTGTATTCTTTTCTAAAGAGACACAGAACGGACATATATCTGGAAAGGATGGGAGGTTGGGAGAAACTTGGAAAAGTAAAGTGAGAAAAAATTTTATTTAGGGCTATACATAAGAAAAGAATCTATTTTCTGATTAATTAATTAATTAATTAGTTAATTAACATTGCCACATCAGTTTCTTTCCTTCCTTTACTCCCAGTTCCCCCTCTCCTTTTCCAACCTCTATCCACTCCTTCTTAGTTTCTCTTCATCAAAGGCAGGACTGCCATGGATATCAACCAGATTTGGCACATGAAGTTGCAGCAAGTCTATGCATATCCTCTCCTTTTAAGGCTAGATGAGACTACATGATCCAGTAGGAGGAAAGGGCCCCAAACATAGACAACAGAATACAAGCTGGCTCCTGTTGTCATTGTTTGCAGTACCACAAGAAGACCAAGATACACAAATGTAACATATGTGCATGGGTCCTAGGTCAGTTCAATGCATTATTTCTGGTTTCCAGGTTACTCTCCTTGAACCTGTTATCAGCCCAGGTGGGTTGATTCTATAGATTTTCTTGTGGTGACCTAGACTCCTCTTGCTCCTACAATCCTTCTTCCTACTCTTAGGGAGTATTCTCCAAGCTCAACTTAATGATTGGCTTTGGGGTTCTCTGCTTCCATCAGTTGCTGAGTGACACCTCTGACAATAATTGGGTTAAGCAGCAGTATATTGTTAGGAATCATTTCATTGACTTTATTTCCAGTAATGCTTGATTCTGTCCTATCTCTGGGCTACCCAGTCTTTGGTTCTTGGCTCGCTAAGCAGTGTCATAGATGGACTCCTTCCCTTGACACGGTTCTCAATTTGGATCTGTCATTTGTTGGCCACTCCCACAATTTCTGTGCCACATTTACTTTAGTACATCTTGTAAGGAGGACAACTTCTGAGTCAAAGGTTTTTGTGACTGGGTTGGTGTCCCTGTCCCTCGACTGGAAATCTGGCCTGGTTATAGGAGATGGAGAGTTGAAGCTCAGCACCTCCCATTGCTAGGAATCTTACCAAGGGTCACCCTCATAGATTCCTGGGAATTTTCATTGCACTAGGTTTCTAGCTTGTTCCAGATGCTTACCATCTCTCTGTTCCAGTTGACTCTCCCACTAGTCTCTCCCTCTGTTCTCCCCTCATCTCATCCCTCTTTTTCCCATCCCCAACTCAACCCCATCCATACTAACTCACTGCCCCTATCTAACTGAGATTTGGATTTCTGTTTTATTTCCACTTCTCTTTGAAATTTATGCACCTCACCCCTTGAGCCCTCCTTCCTTATTGCTTAGCTAGCTTTGGTCTGTAGATTCTAGCATGGTTATTCTTTTATTTTACAGCTAATATTATTTGTATGTGAGTACATACCCTGTTTTTATTTCTGGTTTGGGTTAACTCACTCAGGAAGATCTTTTCAATTTCCATTAATTTTCCTGCAATTTCATAATGCCATTTTTTAATAGCTTAGAAGTACTCTATTGTGTAAATGCACAAAGTTTCTTTATTCATTAATTGGTTGAATTTTTTTCCACTTTCTGGCTATTATGAATAAAGTTTCTATGAAAATAGTTGACTGAGTGAGTGTTCCTGTGGAATTGTGGAGCTTCATTTGGGTATATTCACAGAAGTAGTATAGCTGGGGCATGAGATAGATCAATTTCCAATTTACTAAAAAATGGCCATATTGATTTCCAAAGTAGCTATGCAAGGACTGCTCTCTGCAATGGAGGAATTTTATGCTCATTTTACATCATCACCAACAGGAGCTATTACTTCAGTTTTTTATCTTAGGCATTCTGATAGGTGTAAGATAGAATCTCAAAGTTGGTTTGCTTTGCATTCCCCTGATGTCTAAGAATGTTGAACATTTCTTTAAGTGTTTCTTGGCCATTTGAGGTACTTTATTGAGTATTCTCTAAAATTATCATTTTTTATTTGTTTTGTGGTTGTTCTGTTTCTTCAGTTCTTTATATACTTTGGATATTAGTCCTCTGTCAGATATAGGGTTAATGGAGATCATTTCCCATTCTGTACAATGCATTTTTTCCCTTTTGTTCCTGTCCTTTGCCTTACAGAAGCTTTTCAGTTTCATGAGGTCCCATTAATTAACTGTTAATCTTAGTGCCTGCACTATTGATACTACTTTTCAGGAAGTTGTCTCCTGTGACAATGCATTCAAGGCTATTCCCACTTTCTCTTCTATCAAGTTAGTGTATCATGTTTCGTGTTGACATCTTTGATATACCTGGACTTGAATTTTGTGCAGAGTGATAAATAAGTATTTATTTGTGTTTTACATGCAGACATCCAGTTAGAACAGTACCATTTGATGAAGATACTTTTTCCCCCATTTTATAATTTTGACTTCTTTGGCAAAAATTAAGTGTCCATAAGTGTGTGGATTTGCTTCTGGGTCTTCAGTTCTGTTCTGTGGACCAACCTGTCTGTTTTTATGCCAATATCATGTAGTTTTTATTACTATTTTCAGTAGGACCACTTGAAACCAGGAATGGTGACATCTCTAGAAATTTAGTTACTGTACAGGATTATTTTAGCTATGCTGGATTTTTTTTTCCATATACATAGTTGAACACAGTCCTTTCAAAGTCTGAAATGAATTGTTTGAATTTTGGTGGGAATTGCATTGATTCTGTAGATTGCTTTTTGTAAGATTACCATTATTACTATGCTAATGCTACTGAATCATGATCATGGGAGACTTTTGGATGTTCTGATATCTGCTTTAATTTTTCTCTTCTAAGACTTAAAGTTCTTGTCATACGGAACTTTTACTAGCTTGATTAGAGTTACACCACAATATTTCTTATTATTTGAGGATATTGTGAAAGGTGTTGTTTCCCTGACTTCATTCTCAGTCTAGTTATCGTTTGCATATAGGAAGATTATGTAGGGCATGTGAACTGTGCCACCAGATGAGCTATAAGTACTGGTGGAGTGTACTATAACTCCAGGAATCTTAGAGATATGAGACAGAAGGAGTGGAATTGTTCTCTCTGCCTATCACATGTGCACTGGAACATGTAACCATGACCCCCAACTGATGTGACCACAGGCACTCAGTTAAGTATCTCAATACCTGGAATGCCTCTCAATGCTAATGTAGTATCTCAATAGCCTTAGCCTTCAGCCAGTGACCTTTACTTCTCACATGTTCTCACACCCTTTCCCAACATTAAATAACTTCTGGTTCACCCCAAATAAAGTGAATGCATTCACATCCACCCCAAATAAAGAAATGTGAACAAGCTACAGTTGTCTCAGAGAACTGCTTCATTAGTGATCACCACAGCAATGAAGGACTTTGTGTAAAAGAGCATGACACTAAGACTATTGAAGAAGGCTTCTCCTCTCAACCCTCCACTACTCAGAAATTGCTTCCAACAGGAGAGGAATCCTGCTTGTCCCAGACCTTGCTTTCCCTTTCCAGCCTGGCAAGCAGCAGAGCTCTGATTCCTCTAGGGAAATGCAGTTCTAACGTGGACTTTGTTGAGCCCTACCTGAGCCTATCAGCAACATTGGGATGCCATCATTGAAGAGGTAGAACACAAAACCACAGGGCTACTGACTTTTTAGAGTTAATTTTCTCTCCAGCCACTTAGTTGAAGGTGTTTATCAGCTGTAGTAGTTACCTGGTAGAATATTTGGCTCATTTATATATACTATTGTATCATCTATGAATAACAGTACATTGAGTTCTTCCTTTCCAATTTGTATCCCCTCAATCTCCTTTTGTTGCGTTATTGCTCTAAAACTTAAAGTACTATATTGAATAGATATTTTCATGTACTCTACAACTTCAAGTAACATATTGAATAGATATAGGAAGCTTAGACAGGCTTATCTTTGCAAAGTTTAATGTAATGATATAAGTTTTTATCCACTTATGAGAGTGAAGTAGCAGCACTCAACACCATCATAACATCATAACCTAAGGCCTGTATGATGGTGAGGGCTCACGAAGACTTGCTACATTAGGCACAACATCCTTCTAGAGAGTATGGCTATTTGCTTTTTCTTTAAGTGGTGCTGAAGATTGGAACTATTTCTGGAGGGATTAACACAGGTGAAGCGGAATATGATCTACTTAGCATTTTAGAGTTGGAGGAAACATATTCAAGCTTATTTTAACGAAGGTGAGCAAAAGCAAGCACACAGATATTTCCAAGCAGGATACAGAATGTTCTATTAGGCCTGCATGACTAGCAGGCATCAAAATGCTCCTGAGTAAGTACAAAATCAATAGATAGTTGTTCTGCTAAAACTACATATTTTCTTCTTTGTTTATCTTTTTAAGCTTTCTTTTATCCTCAGTTCTTATACACATTTATATATTTCACTTATCAAAATATTTTGGAGTAATTAAACACCCTTTGAAGGTCACAAACTAGCACTGTCAAATCTGTCATTATGTAAGAATTTGCCTTTAACCTTTCTGAAAGATATTCCAAAAAAAAAAATCTATACTAGGGTTTAGGAACAGAATACATCATTCTATGTTTCTTTGAATACCAATGATCATTGCTCTATGGCTGAAATGCCAAGCACAGGGGCGGAATCGCTATTTCCATGGCTAATATGCCAATGAAAAGGGTTCAGTTATCGTTTTCATATCTGATAGGCCAATGAGAGATGTTGAATCCCTTATACTATGGTAAAGATGCCAATGAGAGGGATATTCAATAAACAGATGATTTTGTATACCTAATAATTTAAAGGACTGTCATTTCAGAATTATCATCATTAACAAAGTTCTGTGTAAATATTTTGTAACATATTTCTGTTTTGTTATAATGCTAATTACCTCAGTGTGAATCACCAATATGGGAAAAGTATAGTATATTATTGTTCTCTGATGTGGATTTACCTGAGAAGTTTAACAAGTGATTCAATGCAGAAATTAATGTGTAAACAGTGATGGTTTGGACTAGAATGTCCTCATAATCTATTACATTTTAATGTTTTATTTCCAGATGGTGGTACTATTTAGGCAGGATTATGATGTGTAATATTGTTAGGGGTGGTACTACCTGATTGGAGGAAGTGCTTCACTAGACTTGAGCTTTGAGCTTTCAAAAGTCCATGACAGTCCTTGTCTCAATGTCTCTCTTCCTACAAATCAGAATGTGAGTTCTGAGCTCCAGCACCATGCCTGCCTAACTGCCACCATGATGGTCATGAACAGTAATCCTCTAAGGAAGCCCAACATTTTCTTCTATAAATTGTATTGGTCATAGTGTATCCCCACAGTAACAGAAAACTAATTAAGACATATACAAGCCGGGCAGTGGTGGCGCACACCTTTAATCCCAGCACTCGGGAGGCAGAGGCAGGCGAATTTCTGAGTTCAAGGCCAGCCTGGTTTATAAAATGAGTTCCAGGACAGCCAGGGCTACACAGAGAAACCCTGTCTCAAATAAACAAAAACCACCCCCCCCAAAAAAAAAACAAGATATATACACATACTAAAAGTTAATGACAGCTAATTTATCTGAAACCAGATAGAAATGCTAGATATAGGTTTTATTGAAATAAGAAAATTAGATTTTAACCTCTATCTTACTTTTAAACATAGCTAACACATAAGAAAACAGCTGGTTTATATGTCCAGAACTTTCTAAATTAAACAGTTTGTAGTAAAGTAATAATTTCATCATCTAGATCCAAGTTTTCTTTGCTTTGTCTTAAACCTTATTAAGTAACATTTTTATTTACAACAAATACTGATTACCAGCTGTTTATATTCTCATACTGCAGAATGAGAGAAGAAATTCAATACTAGTTATTTTTCTACATGATTCTTGCCCATAAATGACACAATCTCTGCAGCTCACTATTTGTTAGCATTTATTTTACACTTAAAATTGTATTTTAAGTATGAGAAGCCACCTAATTTCATTGAGAAACAGTATTGAAAAACTACTTAGTTTCCTCAAACACCTTCTGAAGTCCTTATAAACAACTAAATAAAACTGAAAATGGAACACTAAGAAACCGTGTGTAAATTTTCTTAAGCACTCCCTTTTCTGTTTTAATAATGGAAAACAGGACTACGAAAAAGGTATGTGATTAAAAAAATTAATCAGTATAGTTAAAATGAAGATTGTCATTAGTTTGAGACTGAAACTTAAAACAAGACTTGCATTTGTACAGAAAAAAAAGAAGTGAACTGTCACATTAAAGTACATAAAATATGTTACAATTTAATAGCTTAAAATATCTGAAGTGACACAATTTTGTTATATTGTATAAGCATTTTGGTACTGAATACATTAATAAGAATTTCACCTAGTACTACAATTATCACTATAATTAAGTAAACAATTGGACTAATGACAGTAAGTATCTACTTTTTTAAGTAGAGCCCAAGAAAGTATAATTGAAAATAAGATGAGAAGAAAGATTGCATATGAAGTATTTCTGAGTTAATATTTATTCTTGGGAAAGGTGAAGTGATGCAGAGTCTAACTTAATCTGAGAAGAAAATGGAGGATTTTTATATGGTGAAACAACTTCATAACTGAGTTCTGGAGTTGCATAAACCATGTTTGTAGTTTTAATTCCTTATATAGGAATTAAAATTAAACATCTACCCAAGAAAGACACTTTAGTACCAAATATAAAACTATAAATAGTAGTTAACAGAGTGATTTTTAACATCTAACAGGATTAGAAAAGAAGCAAGACATGTAAGGAAAATAGTCATTATCCACTCAGAAACCCTGGAAAGGATGGAGAAGAAAAGATTTATATAGAGTGACAGACCTGTCTCTCATTACTGGGGTTGATAAAATAACCATGGTTTGCATTTTGCTTCTAGACACAACTCAAGGGATGATTGAAGTTGCTTTAGAGAAAGTCAAATGGATAAATTCAAAGTACTGCATCAGAAGACACTCCCAAAGAGCAACTTGTAACTGAAATCTCTCCTTGAAACCCATTGTGTTTCTAGTGGGACTGCCTCCTTGACACCAGCATTTAGAGATTTAGAGATCTCCAGGACATGAACCTTAAAACATGCTCATGGCTACTGCCTTGTTCTGTTTCTGACTCATGAAACACATCTGTCAAGAGGAGAAACACAGAAACACTTAAGGAAGGGAATCCTAGAATACATACTTCAGCTCAGTCAAGGTGTCTTCTATGGGAGACTGACAGGCAAAATTTACCCCATATAGAGAGGGAAACAATAAACCAAAGAAAGAATTTCATATAAATGCAGCTTGATGAATAAGTAAGTTTGGCTTTTGATGGTGAGTTACTGTGAGACTATTATGGCTGAGGATTAAGGGAGGATGGTCAGCCCTGGTTACCTCAGATGAGGACAGCAGACATTGGATCCCTCCCCAGTCACAAACTGGTTTCACAAATTCTGCCATCAACCCTAGTAAGAATTAATTACCTTGACAGTTACCAGGTTTCACTCCTAGTTTGGTCTTATAAGACTCCCCACCCCAACTCCTGACTTTGCAGATTACTAGCTCCTACTGAGAAATTGCCCACCTCAAAGGGATTTCTCATACACCCATCTCCCTGGGCCAAGGGATAATAGAATGAACACATCAAAACCTAAAAGCCCAACTTAAAAAACAAAATGCAAATGCTTACCCCCGCCCCAATATAACTAATGACACCTGACTATTCTCAATGCATTTAATATTTAAGTTTCAAACATCCACCTACCTAGCTCCACTGGCACTCAACAGGGGTAACTCCTCCCATCCTAGTCTTAAAGACCACTACCTTAAATGGGACCAGACCACCTACTTAAACAGGAAGGGGTTTTGTTTGTGTCTTTCCACAGGACCAGTACAGGCTGATTTGGTTCTCAGCCAGAAATGTCTGACACCACTGTACAGACTAAGAAGTTGGCTCCCTTATTGATGGCAGGTCAAGGACTGAGTAGGGGAAGGAGAGGCAATCCCCGATGAGAAATAAAGATCTCCTGGAAGGATGTTCATGACCCAGTTGCAGCTGTGCAGGCCATGTGCTCTCCACAGCCTTCCCTTTCCTCCATTCTTATTGCTGTTTTTGTTATTCTTCATTCTAACACAGCTATCACCCAGACTCTTTCTAATCCCCCAATACCCACCACTAAAGACTCTTTACTAGGGACACCTATAACAGGGAAAACAAAGTCATAGGAATCCAGGACTACCCACTTGAAGGATACTGGAGCAAGATTTAGATTCCTTTACACTCCGAGTCTATCTCCAGTAACCCCAGCCCTTTCCTTTGCTTTTCTTATAGCAACACAGGTGACTGCCTCTGAGATGTCTCTGAATGTTGCAGATATTGGCAATGCTGGATTGAAAACATCAGTCATGGTAGACCATGCTTGCCAGCCTTAAAAATCACTTTTAGCATTCCATCGCTGATCCTTGGGATGAACAATAGCAAATGGGAGTTTTGGGTAAGTTCTACCCAAAGGGCTATGCCAAATACCCTATAGATGACATATACATCTCCTGTTAGCTTGCCTCCAAGTCAGTTTCACCCATGTTAAAATTCCTCACCAGGAGGATTGAATTCTCCCATTGGAGCCCCAAATTATTCTCTCCTGGCTACAGTACACCCTTCCTCTAAACATCCAATCTAACTTCTGCCAACACATTTTCTGCATTTCAGTCTCCTGGCCAATATTGGCAGCTGTTCCCATTAACATCTTGTTTTTTTGAACCTCATGGACTCTTACCCACCTGGGTGTTATAATACATCCTTTATAATCTAACCATTCCTTTTTATCCCTTAGGGCTTTCTTCAAAGTCCACCCTACATGTTCCTCAAACATGAGCATTGGCAAGCCAATATGTGGTAACACCTTCCTTCTCTGGCTCAATAATGTTGCCAGTTCCTGTACTAAACCCCTTTCAAGGTTTCTACACTCCTGTAATGATTGTTTCCCAGGCTTATCTCTATGATCCTGAAGAACTCACTTTACAGGTGGGAGAGGTAAACAAAAATGGAGGTCTTCATTCCTCTGCTTATCAGAATACGTTGCCTTCCTAAGGGCCATAGAAGCTATCATCCAACATAAATCTGTCCCAAGACTTCCAGGACAGGATTGACCAGGCCATGGCTTCCACCATGGACACTATAAAGTTCCTCTAAGGATAGATTTCCTCCATAGAAGGGGTTGTTCTACAAAGTCAGAGAGCTCTGGACTTATAGACTGTTTAGCAGGGAGGGAGATGTCTTGTACTGGGGTAGAAATGCTGTTCCTACACTCATCAATCTGAGCTGGTAGAACAAAACATACAGTTACTTAAGACTCTCTGGTGATCACTGAGCTCATTATGTGTATCCTATAATTATTAAGAACACTTCAGCAACTCAGTGTCCCCTACCCCAAGGGTATCCCCAAGTAGTGGTCCACCCAATTTTCTGTGGTTTGCTGGCCAGCAAACTGTTTGCATTCCCAGTCATCTGTCCCACTTGGCTAGTCTGCCAAGACTGGCTCTAAACCCTGAGCCCCATATAAAGAAAACTCCAGAGGCTTATCATTTATCAGTCAGATTTATAACAGTAAATTCTCAACCCCCAAATTGCTCACACAAAGAACCCAAAACTCAATTGATATAAAAACAAGCTGCACACCTAGATGGAGCAAATGTACCCTACATTATTCTATTGTCTTTCTTTGATATCCATAGCTACGTGAGACTCTTTCAAGCCACATTTATCAGGTTTATCTTCTATCTCCATCTTCTCTCTCTGTTCCACACCTCCATCTGTCCCCTGTCTCTCTTTCTCTAAAACTTTTTTTTTTTTTTGAGACAGGGTTTCTCTGTATATCCCTGGCTGTCCTGGAACTCTCACACTGTAGACCAGGCTGGCCTTGAACTCAGAAATCCACCTGCCTCTGCCTCCCAAGTGCTGGGATTAAAGGTGTGCTCCACCACCACCCGGCTTCTCTAAAACTTTTAGCCTTGTCTTCTTTTTCCATTGCCCAATCAGAGGTGCTAGCCTTATGTTACTTGACCTCACCTGCTAACAGACAGCAATCTACAGCTATGCCCCAGGTACTTTCACAGCTTGATACTCAAACTCTCTGGTGATTTGCCTTCTTTCCTTCTGTGGCCCTTTACTGGCCATTGGCCCCTCCTCCTCCTTGTACCCTGCCTCACCCAATTTCTTAAGTGACATATAAGTAGCATTGCAAAAATCATTGCCAATCAGGGTTTGTTCTGATACCAAACCATTTCCAACATAGATATTAACTATAACAACGCTGCTCCTTTATAAAACAAAAGGGAATAGCTGTGGAACTGTAATATCCCAGTATTAAGTGAGGAAGTGTCAAGGAGAGCTTCAACCCTGGATAACTTAGAAAAGTGAGCAGGCATTGGCTTATTCCCAACTCCCAAGCTGGCACCAAAGTTAGCTTTCCCACTATCAACCCTAGTAAGAATTTATTACCTTGACTTTTATCAGGCTTCACTCCTCCTTTGACACTATTAGGTTTCTTTACATCTGCACCCCCACTATATAACACCTGAGTATGCAGATGAAGTATCTTCCAACATTTTTGACTGATCAATTGTATATGGCCATAGAAACCTTGCTCCAGAGTCTCCTGAAGCATATAAGTAGCATTACAAAAATAACCCCTTCCTTCACCACCAAATAAATGAACCAGTTCTCTGAAACAATTCTCAGGTCTAGGTTTTTCACATGCTCACTCCACAGTGAACCTGAATGACTTCTTGCCTGAACTCAGCTGCCCTGGCTGTTTTCTTCCCTCCAGGCCAGTGTCTGGGGACCCCTAGGGGAAGAAGAGGGAAGTTACAGGAGCATAATAAGTGACCCAAAAAGATGCCACCAAGAAATCACCCTGAGTAAATATGGACATTTGTGTTATGGAAGTGTTACATCTCTAACATAGATAACTCAGAGAAAGTTGTGTGACTGAAAACTGACTAATAACTCACGGATAACCATATTACTGCAGACAGAATGGCGCCTAGTTAATTATTTACCTCCTTGTACAGTAAAGAGGCTTTTTGAGGATCTTGAGAAGGCTCTTGGTGAATCCATAGGTCTTCGGTTCTATCCATTCCATGAGAGATTATTAAGAGGCCACATCATAAGGGTCTCCTGCATGTAAATACATCTCCTCTGTTTCTAGAGATCAATTGCTACGCCAAAGTTATTGGGAAAGTTTACATAGTGCCACCTCAATGTAAAAAATATGAAGGTCAGGGGCTTGGTAAACAGTTTAATTTATAGAATGTGGACTCTCATGAATAAGGACCTAATTTTGAATCCCCAACAGAAAATCTAATTTTCACATCACACTTCTGTGACCAAAGCATTGAAAGGGCATGTTCTTGGAGCTCATTTTTCCAGCCAGTCTTGCAAAACAAATGATCTCTAGGTTTATTGAGATACCTTTTATCAAATAAAGCAGAGAACTGTAAGGAATACTTCTTATCTTCACATACACACACACACACACACACACACACACACACACACACACACAGAGAGAGAGAGAGAGAGAGAGAGAGAGAGAGAGAGAGAGAGAGAGATTCCATCTGGAATTATAGTCTTCTAAGTGAACTTTTACCTTAACAGTTTTTATGCTCTATCTCTTCCTTTATGGGCATGCACCAATCATAATCTCATATTCAACGTTCCCTGGAGTCACCAGTATTTTAAATTACAAGTTAGTTGAAAGAATATAATTGACCTTTTGAGCTACAGAGTCAGGAGGAAAGAAGATTCAATGTTCTTATGGGCTGTGGCCACTGAAGAAGGATTCTTTGCTTTATGCCATTATACAGAGAATATAAACTTAAGTGGATGGTTTTGCTGCTGTTCTTATCAGAAAACTTATTAATGGGAAAAATCATATGTATTAGATAATAGCAAGAATATTACACTTAGCATTTTACTATTCTTTTGGGTCTTATAAAAATTTTTGATCCTTTTATTACCTGTTTTATGTTTGATACATATATTTTGTTTCCTTTCACAAAGGAAAATAAGAGAAAGTTAAGAACAAAAACAAACCAACACCTAAGAAACATTCAGTCATATAATATTCCTTAGTCTTGTTTCCATATAGAGTATATTGCACTCCTACAGATCTTAAAGATCTATACAAAAACACTATTACTTTTTAGAGTCTTTCAATTCCTATTTAACACTCAGGATGGTATGTACTGCAGATCGGCTATTTTACCAATTGTATTCTGATGAAATTCTGACTGAAGTGACTCCTTTCACCTGTAAACTTTTGAACAAATGGAATGAAGACAGATGTCACTCAGAGGGAATCAGTAATAGAAGAGACAGAGACAGTCATGTCCCTTCTGTGCTCAAGTAGCCAGCACTTGAGGCTATGTGCAGCAAGACTTCCCTTCTACAGAGCAGCACATTGGTGCCAAATGAACAGGATGAGCTGGCCCTCCATCCCATTAAGGCCAAATGGCTTCCTACCAAGACACTGTTCTATTTGAGCCAGACCTTTCCAAGGTCACTTCCTGGAATTAACACAGCTAGAAAAGGAATTTTGAATACATAACGCAAATTATGTTCTTTAGCAATATTCTTTCAGTAAAGAGGCAAAGCAACTGAAGTGAGAGCTTATCAGTTACTAACTTGTTTCAGAAGGACTTATTCAGATCCACCTTTTTTTCTATAAAAAAGAAAAAAAAGTATCAAAGAACTTGGCAATTCAATGACTAATGCTAGGCTATAAACACTCACCCCACAACCACCCAGAGCCGAAGTGACAAAACCCCAGGCCTCAAAGAACATGTGCCAGTTACAACAGTGTTGACTTCAGATTCAAGGGAAGTGTTATCGACTTTTTGACTTCAAACCAGCGCAAACATTCTACACTGACACTAAATTGTGCAGAAATTAATCTTCATCTTGCACTGGCAATTGAATAAAAAAAAAGAAAGAAAAAGAGAACAGCACAAGATTTTAAGTAAAGTATTAATCATTTTATGAAAATATATTACTGGAAATTAGTGATTTTTAAAATTCTCTTTTTATACACATTATAAAATAATGGCCTTTTCTCTCTTAAACTAGTGGTATTTTTTTCACTTTTTCAAACTTTTTTTTTGCTTTATCAGCTGGTATAAACTGGATAGATTTTAACACTTATTATATATGTACTCAAACACATAAGTATATATACTATATATGTAAAGTACACATATATATTAAATATGTATGTGTACATGTGTGTGTATCTGTGTATACATATGTGTGTGCATACATGTGTGAGTAGGTATTTTTCCCGCTTCTCTCTGTGTTAATGTGTATGTATTTGTCAATATAGAAGACTTTCTTTATTTTAGTTTACTTCAAGGTCTGTGATTATGTGGCAATTTTCTTTCCCTCCTGTTCCATGTTTTTCAGTGTATACAACAGCCACTTTGGCTCCAATATAAAATTAGTTTTGCTCAATGGATTTCTTGTCATGCGTGTGCACAAAGCTCCATTTACCTTCAATTTAGATTTTTGTTTTCCTCTGGTGACTCATTTTCCTGCGTCTGTGTTTATCCTGTAACCTGTGGATAAGGCCTGTTTCTCAGGCAGGAAGTTGGCCAAGCATAGTATGTTGGTGGCTGTAGGCAGCATTTCCTAAGCACAATTTAGGGGAGCCCTACCTGGCATCAGAAATCATTACTCTATAAACACCACACATGGTAAGCGCCTTAGAATTTGCTTCTCTGAGCATTTGCTGTTTCTGATGTTGGTTCATGGTGCAACACAGGCATCATTTACCTTTCCTAGGGTGATATCTATAGGCAATCTTGAGTTCGGATACAAATGTCAGATACTACATTATGACTGATGTGTCACACCCCATCAAATGGCAAATGTGACCATGATGCTTGCGTTTCTGTTCTTTCTACGCCTTTCAAACTGGATTCCTCTAGGCTTAGGTCTTTCTTGTGACAATGTGAAACTTGCAGCTGCGAGCTTTATCAGAAGCAGTTTCCAGCCCATTCTTTTAGCTGTGTGTCCCTGCCCACTGCCACTCAAACACATTTGCGGGTTGTTTTTTATTTTTTTATTTCCTCAAACAAATAGATAATTTAACACATTTTTAAAATTGGAATCAATTTAGAATTTTAAAGATGTGAGTCTCACTTGAAGAGTTTAGCCAGTGAACCTCAGAATGGGGCGAGAAAGCAATGACTTAATAACAATCACTGCATAGGCATTACTTGTCCAGATGTTAGTTTGCCTAAAGCTTGTGTTTTTGATATTCCAAAGAGCAGAGACATTCCTAAATAACTAGAAAAAAATTATATTTAATTTTGTGGCTATTGTTTTGTTTGAAGACACTGAGTCTTCACAAGGCAGCTCAAGCTGTCCTTGTACTCAGAGGAGGTTGGGGGCTGTTTGTCTCAGCTTCCCAAGTGCTAAGAGTAATGGTGAAAAATACCATCCTGGCTGAGTTTTATTTATTTGAGCAGGGGTGTTTAATACATAAGACCTAAAGTATTGTTATCTAGTCGTGTGAGTGGCTTAAATCTTTTCCATTAGCAAGGCTGTTGCTTCAGAGAAAACAGACAGTGGATTACAAATTATGTATGGCTTGAAATATCTCGAAACCATCATAGAGCAGGAGAGACACTGCAGGTTTGAAACAGGAATTGGTTTTATATCTGTGACTTCAGCTCACCTCTTTGGACTTGTTCTTTTCATAATGATTAATTTGAAGAATTCCACTAGGCCAGAATTGACTTCCTACAGTTTGAGGTGATCTTAATGTTTATGGTGCACAAACCAGAAAGATTACATAATGGTGCAAGCATCTTCTGCAACAGTCACAGGATCATAGTAATGACTAGGCACATACCAGGAGTAAAACACTCAGGCTACTTACTGTTTCTGTTTCTCAGAGTAGGAGTCTGACATTAAGACATTGGTAGACTTTATGGACACCAGAGCTTCCTGGAGTAACTCTTTTTTTCTTTCCAGTTCTGACAGCCATGGGAGCTCCTCTGCAGTGGCCTGATAGTTACATGGACATTTTGGCTCACTGTTGACTCCACCACTCTGGATTTTACCCAAATTGACCACTTCATATAAAATAGCACATTGTGCTATAGCTTTTAAACTATGTGAGGTGAAGTAGAGTTTCATGGTGAAGCACAGGAAGTGATTCACTTTGTGGTAGAAGGAGGGAGAAGAGAAGAGGGATGGAAGGAAAAAGAAGAGAGAGAAAAAAGAGAGAGAGAAAAGAAAATATCCCTTTAAAGGCATGTAGAAGTAACTCACTTACTCTAAGAGCCAATTTAGCTGTGAAATCAAGTGTTGGATGAATGTATTGCACTCATGAGCAAAGCACACTTCTCATGAGAAGTGTGGATGAATGTATTGCACTCATGAGCAAAGCACTTGTACAACCTACAGATGAAGAGCCTTCAACAAGTGAGAATTTTAGGAGGATATTTATAAAAATAAATATTAAAGTATGTGTAATATATTTAATTTAGTTTCATAAAATAACTGATTAAACAAGTTAACTGTATATTTGCACAATTGCTTTTATATCAGTAACACACACAAGAACTGTGCCACAGGGGCAGGTGTTCTACTCTGTTCATAGAGGCCTTGTTTGTGAGAGCCAGAAGCTGAAAACAACTCAGATGTCCTACAAGAAAAGAATGGATACAGAAAATATGTTTCATTTACACAATGGAATACTACTCAGCTATTAAAAAACAAGGACTTTATGAGTCTTGCAGGAAAATGGATGGAACTAGTAAATATCATCTTGAGTGAGGTAACTCAGACCCAAAAGGACATGCTTGGTATGTATCTCTAATAAGTGGACATTAGCCAGAAAAAGTACAGAATACCCAGGATACAATCCACACAACTCAAGAAGTCCAACAAGCCGAGGGGCCCAAGGGAGGATGCCTCAATCCCACTTGGGAAGAGGAAGAAAGTAATCACATGATCAGGGAGGGAGGTAGGCATCTTGGTGGGAAAGGGGACAGGGAGGGGAAGAGAGGAATATGATCAGATATGGTGCGGGAGAACACGACTGAAGCCATGAGGACCAGTGGGATAAATGGGAACAGGCAACCTCAGGAAGCAGGAGATGGAGGCAGGTGGCAGAGGATCCTCTAGAATGTACCAGAGACCTGGGAGGTGAGAGGCTTTCAGGACTCAAAGGGAGGGACCTTAGATGAAATGCCCTATAGTGGAAAGAGGGAACTTGTAGAGTCTACCTCCAGTAGAAAAAATGGGCATCGAGTAGAGGAATGGGGTTGCTATCCCACCGTCAAAAACTCTGACCCAGAATTGTTCCTGTCTGAAAGAACTGCAGGGACAGAAATGGAGAAGAGTCTGAAGAAAAAGAGGTCTAGTGACAGGCTCAAATTGCGATCCAGCTCAGGGAGGCCCAAGGCCTGACGTTATTACTATTATTGTGTGCTCACAAACAGGGGTCTCTCGTGACTGCCCTCTGAAAGGCCCAATAAGCAGCTGAAAGAGTCAGATGCAGGTATTTACACCCAACCAATGGACAGAAGCTGCTGACCTCTGTGGTTGAATTAAGGAAAAGCTGGAAGAAGCTGAGAAGGAGGGCGAATAGGAAGACCAGCAGTCTAAACTAACCTGGCCCCCTGAGATCTCTGAGAC
>LR750498.1:276867-383304 GCA_902729485.2 Mus minutoides | reverse complement strand
CCAGGAAGGGTATAAAGTCTGGACTATAAAAAAAAAAAAAAAAAACATTAAAGAATATATTTTTTTAAAAAAGAAAAATATCCTTGATATTTTATGTGAAAATATGATTACAGCTTGTATCCTTTAAAGCTTCTCATGTGATGTGTGTGTGTGTGTGTGTGTGTGTGTGTGTGTGTGAAACTTTTTTTTTTTTTTTTTTTGGTTTTTGGTTTTTTGAGAAAGGGTTTCTCTGTGTAGCCCTGGGACTCACTTTATAGACCAGGCTGGCCTGGAACTCAGAAATCTGCCTGCCTCTGCCTCCCGAGTGCTGGGATTAAAGGCATGAGACAACACGCCCGGTGAAGCAGAAACTTAGGGGCTCTTTGGAGAGTCAGTTTTCTGGGGCAAATACCTGAAGTGTTTTCTTGAAGTGGACATAGGTAAAAGATTAAGACAGTCTTGTGAAGGAATATTTCACTGCAGCAGACACAGGAGAGGATATTCTGCTAAAGCTAACACGTGAACAGACAGCTGATGTGATGATGAATTCTTTGCTAACAGCAGGCATATATGGGCCTGCCTTATACTGTGTAGTTTTGCATTTGTTGGGACTCTGGGGAATTGGAGTGATTGGATGCATGTACTGAGGCAAGACAAGTTCTGAGGCAAGACCCATGTTTAGGCAAGGCATGGGGAGAACATGTGATTTATGGACTCCACAGAGTAATGAAGAAGGAGCTTGGCTTGCTGCTACTGCTAGCTGTGCAATGTTTGTGGGTCTCCAGTCTTCCCTGATCTTTGCTTCCCTGAGAGAGGCACAGTTGAAAAGGCCCATTCTCCTGATGTCCCTGTGGGTCCCTCCTGCTGACTCCAGCTGAGGCCTGGCTGTCTCTGCTAGGTTGTGTCACTGCTGTTGCTAACCAGACTTTACTGAGTTGGATTGATGGTGTCTCCATGCAGTCTTTGCAAGTGGATCAAGCTGCTGCTGCCTGCTAATCTGTGAATTGAACTGCTGATTTCCAGACAACACAGATGGGAATTACTCCAAAGAATCTTTCTAAACAGGTCCACTTCCCCATCTCCTTTCTTTTCCACTACCTCTGGTGGATGGTAGGTTACAACAGATGCTAAAGCGTCTAAGGACCATCATTAAAATAGGATTTGAATATATTAAATTTTCAGAAGCGTTAAATTTAAATGTTTTCCATAACTGTATATTATTTCCAAATCACTACATACAAGGAAGAATCACCAAAAGTCTTTAGATTATGCACTGAAAACAGAAAAATTTCTGAACAACCTCTCGGCATTACACAAGGATTCTCTGTTATTATGATGAAAAATATCATACTCCAATACTGGCACAGTTGCTTAAAAAAATTCAAAACAGTTTTACTGTCCTTGACAGCTAGCTCAGAATACAGACACTATATTTTGCACAGTAACAATACTATGAGTAGTATCAAATATAAAAGACTAAAAATAAATCTTCTATTATAAGCATCTGTCTATTCATTTGTCTCATATCCTGTGCTCCATAAGTGTCAAAATACCTCCTTTTGGAAGAATGGAATGCCATTCCTACTTACAGAGCATAAAGACTAGAGATAGAGTTAGGAGAGAGACAATGCAATAGAGACAAAGAAAAACAAACAGAGAAAGAGGGGGGACAAAATGAGGAAAGGGAGAAAAGAGAAATGAGGAAGGGAAAGAAAAGGGGAGGGGGCGATGGAAAAGGGGAATGGAGAGAAATGGAGGTGAGCAGAGGTGAAGAGAAGAGGAAGGGAAGAAATGACAAAATGATACTAAATAAATTTTTAATAATGTCATACTTTGTTTTTGATTTTAGCATTGCGATTAAAGCTACAATGTTCCACCAGGAAAAAGAAGTGACTTCATCAACAACTCAGTTGACATGTATTCCAAACCTGCTAAAGTACTCATTAACATTTATTTCAGGGACATAATTTTCAGAAATTTTATCCATGGAGATGAATAATTAGCACTCAATATTAATAGGTGCATTTATAGTCCAGGTATTAACACTACAGCCATTCATTTAAAAGGATCACTTCTTTCTGCTCAAGTCTCACACACTTGTAGCACTTTCTTGGGGAGAGCAGTTTGGAAAATTAATTTTTCATTTTCTGTTGTGCAAGTGACTCTCAAAGATGGGTAATTTTCTTTTAAAGGGTGTAAGTAGAATGGATTTAGGTTTGTAGATGAGTGATGTGAATGACCCAAGTATCAGTAAAGCACATACAAAAAGGCCATGTTAGACATTTTATTTTGATAAATCTTTCACAAATGGATTTTAGATGTCTGGTATATTTTTCCTAAGGAAACACACATTAAGCAAGGGGTAAAAGCACTGTGCTGTCATTTTCTCAAGAGGAAAGTGTCGCCTTTCAAATTTTGCTTTAAGATACTGAATGTGAGCCTCACTGTTGTCTTTAGACAACAGGGCAAAACTCGATACAAATCTTATCTCTTAAGATATTTTCAGTTCTCTTTAAGGAAATAACTGAATAACTCCCAATCTACTTATATCTAAATACAACATTCTAGTATGTAGCCTGTCTAATAAGAAAACATAAATCATTTTGTTGATGCCAAATAACAGCATTTGTTGTAACTTGGACATAATCAGTGCTATAGTTGTTCTCTATTCTTTTTTTATTATTAAAAATGCCTATTTTATTTTATTTTTATTAGATAATTTCTTCATTTACATTACAAGTGCTGTCCCAAAAGTCCCCTATACCCTCCCCCAGCCCTGCTCCCCTATCCACCCACTCCCACTACTTGGCCCTGGCATTCCCCTGTACTGGGGCTTACAAACATTGCTAGACCAAGGGCCTTTCTTCTCCAGTAATGGCCAACAAGGCCAACTTCTAATACATATGCTGCTAGAGACCTGGGCTCTGGGGGTTCTGATTAGTTCATATTGTTGTTCCATCTATAGGGTTGCAGACCCCTATAGCTCTTGGGTTCTCTCTCTGGCTCCTACGTTGGGACCCTATGTTCTGCCCTATAGATGGTTGTTAGCATCCACTTCTGTATTTGTCAGGGACTGTCAAAGCCTCACAGGAGAAAGCTATATCAGGGTCCTTTCAGCCTTGTCCTGCTGGCATATGCAGTAGTGTCTGCATTTGGTGGCTGATTATGTGATGGACCACCTGGGTGGGGCACTCTCTGTATGGTCCATCCTTTCATTTTAGTTCCACATTTTGTCTCTGTACTTCCTTCCATGTATATTTTAATCCCTATTCTAGGGCGGAATGAAGTATCCACGCATTGGACTTTCTCGATTTTCTTGCATTTTGGAAGTTGTATCTTGGGTATTCTAGGTTCCTGGGCTAATATCCGCTTAACAGTGAGTGCATATTAAGTGACTTCTTTTGTGATTGGGTTACCTCACTCAGGATGATATCCTCCAGATACATCCATTTGCTCAAGAATTTCATAAATTCATTGTTTTTAATAGCTGAGAAATACTCCATTGTGTAAATGTACCACATTTTCTTTATCCATTCCTCTGTTGAGGGATATCTGGGTTCTTTCCAGCTTCTGGCTATAATAAATAAGGCTGCTATGAACATAGTGGAGCATGGTCTCTATTCTTGAGTGGATACCTTTTAGTGAAAGATAGGCTGGTGGGAGTCAGTTTGTATTTGTTAATTCTTGTATGAACATACTCTTCTGAATTATGTAGATTTCACCTTTGAGTGACAGGTTCAAATTCCAATGAACTTTATTTTCTGTGTGTAACCCTTAATGCATAGTTATTGTCCTGACAGTCTCTGAAGCTCTACATTCTCTTCATGAACATATTTCAATCTATCTATATCTATCTGTCTCTCTAGCTATCATCTATCATCCATTTATATCTACATCATATCTATATGATCTTGTAGTGGCTGGTAGCAATGAAATGTCATACCAAAGTATTTTGTGTGGCAAGTTCCATGGATCTGCATGTCTCTACCCTCCTAGCCCAGAAATTAGAATTCACATGAAGAAGGCATTTTAGCATGATTTCTGAGGCTTCTTGTGCTTGTAGACTTACTGATTATTTCTTCTTTATTGTCTTGAGAACAAGGCAAAGGTTGTAGGTTTGCTCACTTTGTATTTCCAATATCTTATTGGAAAAAAATGTTTCTAACATTTCACATATAAAGAACTCTATTTCTCTAGTACATTCATCTAATATTCTCATCTTCTATTTAAATAATTTCCGGGTTGAAATAGGCACACTGCCCACAATATACCTATGGGTAAGGGTATACACACTCACAAGTTGTGGTGCTTCTTTGTTTCAGAATCTTTATGACTTCAGACTAGCTTTTCCTATTTTCCTGCTTTGGTTGGGGTATGAAACCACCAAGGAGTCTGTAGAGATACTCTATCTCTACTCCTTTTCTACATGTATAAACCTTATCTATCTGTGATAATCAAATGGCTTTTTGTACTAGAAGCTTTCTTTTGATATAAGAAATGAAGACTAAGATAAGCTACCATACTTACATGAAAAATATTAGATTTACTGTACTAATCTTTGGACTTTCAAGAATATTTAAAACTTTGGTTTTCCTACATTATGACATGAATATTTTTGTGATCTAGTACGCAGAATAAAATTAAGAATAAGAGATGACTGTGTCTTCTTAAGATATCCTTTATTATGTAATATATTATTATTTTGAAATAAAATATTTAAGTGTAATATTTTTCTATTTATAGATAACTGCAAGTATAAACAATTTTGTAATGTTCATTAGTCTGGAGGGATAGGACAGTTCTTTACCATGCACAGTCCCAAGTTTGATCTCTTGAAATATAAAAATATATAAATATTAAGTGCTACAAAAAATAAAATTATTAGGCTATAGTTTCACAAAATAGAGTAGAAAACAGCTGTCAATGAGATAGAGCTGTTCAATGTAGCAGAAAAGGAATTTGTTGTTCCCACGATGATCATTCTTACCTCTTATGGCTTCATTATTGCAGAATATTCTAAGTGAGGTCCACTGAGAAAAGACACAAAGCCTTCAGCACCTGCAGTTCCCACACATTTGATCTTTCTGGTTTTTTTTTTTTTTTAAGTATATTTATATATCTTCAGCCTTCCTCAACTGGGTTTATCGATGAGGAAAATTTTTCTTCCATCATTTATACTATTGTGGTTCTCATGAAAAATTCCTTGATCTACAACTAGAAGAACAAAAGTGTTAAAGTTGAACTGAGAAAAATCCTGATTGCAGAATATATTGATCAAAATTCAATTTAACATTTTTCTGTGGTTAAACCACAAATGAATTCTCAGAGGGTCATGTTTTTTGATGCAGCTTTTTGTCATATTTCTTTGTACTATGGGTTTATAAGTTTAAAGTTATATTATTCATCTATTCTTCATTTTAAGTTATGCTTTATTAATTACCAATATGAAACTATTCTTATAATATAAAGAACACTTCTATCTTTAAAAATGATGCTGAGTCTCCAGCATGCTTTTAGGAACAGAAGTCATTTCTGCTACTTGAAATAAAATATGCATTTTATAATAAAAAAATATAGTGTGGTATGCTGAAAGTCTTTTCTTATATATTTTAAATTATATCATTTCTTTATGCACAAATTTTATATTTTAGAAAATATTTCACTCAATACAAATCTCCAACTTAGTCATAAATATTATACAATTAATTTATTAAATTAAGAAATGTATTAGATACATCATTAAATTTTTAAGGTCCAAATACTTGACTTAATTTTGTTAGTCATTTGATTGCTTCATCCAATTAGAATTTTTTGTGTTGGTTAATATGTCTTCTCTTTAATGGTATACACCAGTGTCTATCATAGTTATTGATGTTATTTTTCTATTACTCATGAGTTATTTCACTGGCTAATAAACAGATAAGCTCAATCACAGGGAAAGCATGAGTCCTTTCTCAGTTCCTATAATTTTATCTTTTCTTATCACTGAATTATAATATCCCAGAGTGTGTAGTTAAGCAAGCCCAATCAAATAGATTGTCACAGAAAGCCTTTGGGAGCATATACCAGGTGCTAAATTGTTTATTTTTGTACTCCTTAAGATCTAACTAACTTCTCCACAACGAACTGCACAGGTATATTGGCCACTACTTGAAAATCACCCTGCAAAATTGAACAAATTGGACCTATTTGTGGATTTGTCTGCTGATGCTCAAATTGACTGCAGCGGATGTCTAGGGATTCATTGAGGTGGCAGTACTGCATGACAGAAATAGATTGCTCATTTGCTTGATGGATGGGCATAGAAAAGCAAGCAGTGCATGGAAGATTTCCCTAAAGGTGACTTCTGTTTATGCCTATGAGTGTGAATGGAAGAATCATTTTGTCGGCCTAAGTGCCTTTGCTGATGACTTGGAAGCAGTAGTTGCTGTACTGGGGAGGAAATTTAGAGATGCCATGTACCTTCTGCTTCAGTTCCTTATCAACGACAACGACAAAGATCCATTCCATAGCACCTAGAATAAAATCCAATTCACATTATTGTAATGTCACTATACCATTGATTAAGTTATATAGGAAGTATAAAGTTTTCTGTTAAATCTCATAATAAATACCTCCATAAGTGATAGTTTGATATCTCCCTGCTTCCTACTTTTTGACTTCACTCTAGAGGCTTTCAAGTCATTTTACTGCTCAAATTCTGGCACAAATCTAGGTGTATTTGAAGTCAGTGACCTTAAGCATTCAATGTTCCTCATGAGAGCTGTTTAATGGTCTAGAAATAATAGTATTGTCATTACTTGACTCAAAAATGTTTGCTTGAAATATATGTACTGCTCTTTTCCTATTCAAATGGGCTGATTATCATATAGATATCCTCTATCACTTTCTAGTTACTTAAGAAATGTGATAAAGTGTGCTAAAGTGCTTTATGCTGTATGAAGACAGTCTATCAACCCAACTGTCTTTTTACTTTTCAGATTATTAGAAAAATAAACACAATCTAATCATCTCATCAACTTTTACCCACCATTTGATTTAAGACTTTTAGCTATCTTGAAATAGGAGGTTTTAAAGATAAAATTAAGTGATTAAGCTAATTGATTCTTACTACTTAAAATTTGCTAACTTTTAAAACAACATTTAAATTCATCTCTGTTATGTTCCTTTATTCCAATGTGATTATTTTAAAATCTGTTTCTACACCATCTCTTCCAACTAATTCATTGCTGGCTAGCTAACATGTAACATTTTCTTGCCATCATGTAATACGCTATATTTTATTGTATATATCATTCTTTGATATTTATTACTCAAATATATTTTATAGATTCTTATATTTGTACTCTTTTATTATTATTTTTTATTTATTTACATCAAAATGTTGCTCCCTTCCAGTTCTCAATCTCAGAGTGCTTCCCCCTCAATTTGACTCTGAGAGGGTATCCTCTGTGGATCCATCCACCCTAGGGTATCAAGTCTATACAGAATTAGATGAATTCTGTCCCAAAGCGACAAGACAAGACAAGACAGTTATCTGCAACATATGAGCTGGAGGCCTTGGAACAGCCAGTGCACACTCCTCACTGGTGGTTCATTCTCTAGGAGCTCCCTGAGGGGCCAGGTAAGTATACACTATTGTATTTTCTATGGGATCGCCATCCCATCTGTTTCTTCAATCCTTCCCCTAATTTTATAGGGGTCCTGACCTCTATCCAATGCTTGGCTGAGAGTATGTGCATCTGTCTCAGTTGCTGCTGGTAGAGCCTCTCAGAGTACAACTATTCTAGGCTCCTCAGTGCAAACACAACATAGCATCAGTAATAGTGTCAGGGATTGCTGTCTACCCATGGGATGGATCACATGTTGGGACTGTCATTGCACAGCCATTCCTTCAGTCTCTGCTCCATTTTTGTCTCTGAACTTATTTTAGGCAGGAACAAATTTGTATCAGAAGTTTTGTAGGGAGTTTGGTGTCTCCATCCCTCCACTGGAGGTCCTGTCTATCTACTAGATGTGGTCTTTTGAGTTGTGAATTTCAACTAAGGTCACCTACATTGAGCCCTGCAAGCATTCCTCCCCATGCTCTAAGACTTTCTGGACATCTCCCCCAACCCACAATATTGGCAGCTGCATATTTCCATTCATTCTCCTGGCCCTCTGGGCTTCTCTCCTGTCTCTTCTCATATTTGATCCTACCCACGTATCCCTTCCAGCTCCCATCTCCCACCTTGGTCCCTCCCTCCTTCTGCCTTCAATGACTATTTTGTTTCCCATTCTAAGTGAGATTGAAGCATCCTCACTTAGGCCTTCCTTCTTGTTTAACTTCTTAGGGTCTCTGGGGGGGGGAGTATCATGGGTATTCTATACTTATTGGCTAATATCCATTCATCAGTGAGTACATACCACTGATAATGTCCTTTTGGGTCTGGATTACCTCACTAAGGAGGATAATTTTTAATTCCATCCAATTGCCTGCAAAATTCATGATCTCCTTGTTTTAAAATTTGAAAAGTATCTCATTGTGTAAATGAACCATATTCTCTTATATCAATTCTTCAGATGAGAGACATCTGGATTGATTCTAGTATCTATCTATTATTAATAATGTTTCTATGAATATAGGAGAGCACATGTTTTTGTCATATGGCGGAGCAACTTTTTGGTATAATATGCCCAAGAATTCTATAGCTGGGTTTTCAGGTAAAACTATTTTCATTTTTCTGAGGAACATCCAGATTAATTTTCAGATTGGTCATACAAATTTATAATCCTACCAGAAGTGGAGGAGTGTTCCCTGAATCCCCATCCTTACAAGCACATGCTGGGGCTTGAGTTTTTGATGTTAGTCATTCTTTTGGTGTAAAGTTAAAGGAATATCAATGTCTTGATCTGCATTTTCCCTGTGACTAAAAATGTTGAACATTTCTTTAAATGCTTCCAATCCAGATTCCTCTGTTGAGGATTCTACTTAGCTCTGTACTCCATTTTTAAAATGGGTTATTTGTTTCTTTGTAGCTTAGCTTCTTGAGTTCTTTATATATAATTTTGATATTAGCCCTTTATCAGATGTGGGGTTAGTAAAGGTTATTTTCCAATCTGCAGGTTACCTATTTGTCCATTTACTGTCTTTAGCCTTACAGAAGCTTTTCAGTTTCATGAGGTCCCATTTATCTGTTTTTGATCTTAGAGCCTGAGCCATTGAAATTCTTTTCAGAAAATTCCCCCCTGCACAAATGAGTTTGAGGCTCTTTATCACTTTCTCTTCTATTCTATTCAGTGTGTCTTGTTTCATGTTGAGGTCCCTAATCCATTTGGATGTGAGCTTTGTGCATGGTGATAAATGTAGATCAATTTGCATTTTTCTACATGCAGACCACAGATAGACTGGTGCAATTTGTTGAGATTCTTTCTTCCATTGTATGACTTTGTTTCTTTGTCAAAAAATCAAGTGTCCATTGGTGTTTGAGTTTATTTTTGGAACTTTGATTCTATTCCACTCATGAACCTGTCTGTCTCTGTATCAACACCACAATGTGTTGTTTTATCACTATGGCTATGTTGTACATTTTGAGGTCAGGAATGGTGATTCTTCCATAAGTTCAGTGCTTCTTCCAGAATTTCTTTTAATGTTTTGAATTGTTTGGCTCTGCTGGTTTTGTGGTGTGTGTGTGTGTGTGTGTGTGTGTGTGTGTGTGTTGGAACTTTGGTGGGAATTGCATTGAATCTGTGTGTTGCTTTTGGAAATGTCCATTTTCACTTTGTTAATCCCAGTGATCTATGAGTAGGTGAGATCTTTCTATCTTCTGAGGTTTTCTTCAGTTTCTTTCTTCAGGGCCTCGAAGTTCTTTTCCTAAAGATATTTCACTTGCTTGGTTAGAGTCACATCAAGATATTTTACATTATTTGTGCATTTTGTAAAGGGTATTATTTCCCTAATTTCTTTTTTTTTCTATCTGTTAAATCCTTTTGGTTCATTACTCTGTTACTTTAATTAATTAGGTCTCTTTATTTTCTGTTTCAATAACCTGAGCATAGGGGAGAGTGGGGCGTTGAAGTCTCCCACTATTATAGTGTGGGATCAAGTTAAATTGCTATTATAAGAACTCTTTAATTTCTTTATGAAGGCACATAGTACTCTCAATATTTATCTTAACACTGCTCTCATTATGTCCCATAATTTTGGATATATTGTGCCCTCACCTTCATTTTTCATTGAAATCTCAAAGTCTTGAATTTATTTTGTATTTCTTTCCTGATCAACTTTTCATTGAGTAGACTTTAGTTTCCATAAACATGGAAGATCTTTGTAGTTTTTGTTGTTATTAAAGTCTAGCTTTAGTCCATGGTGATCTGAGATTTATTATTTCAGTTTTATTGTGTCTGTTAAGCCTTGTTTTATGTTCAAGTATAGTTTTAATTTTTGGAGAAGGTTCTGTGAGTTACTGAGAAGAAGGTATTTTGTGTGTGTGGAGGGGTGAGTTTTTCTGTAGATATCTGTTAAATCCTTTTGGTTTATTACTTCTGTTAGTTTAATTGGGTCTCCTTTTATTTTCTGTTTCAATAACCTGAGCATGGGTAAGAGTGGGGCATTGAAGTCTCCAAATATTTTACAATGGGATCAATGTGTGTTTTGCATTTATTTTTTTCTGGTTTTTCAAGACAGGGTTTCTCTGTATAGCCCTGGCTATTCTGGAAATCACTTTGTAGGCCAGGCTGGCCTCAAACTCAGAAATCTACTTACCTCTGCCTCCTGAGTGTTGGGATTAAAGGTGTGTACCACCACGACTGGGTTTTTGCATTTTATTAGAGTTTTGTTTACAAGTGTGGGTACAATTGCATGTGGGGCACAGATGTTCAGAATTGGGACATCATCTTCATAGATTTTTTTTTTTCCTTTCATGAATGTGAAGTGTCCTTCCCCATCTCTTTTGATTGATTTTGGTTGAAAATTTATTTTATTAGATATTAGAATAGCTACTCCAGCTTGTTTTTTGGGTCTGTTTTCTTGGAAACTTTTATTCGGCTCTTTACTCTGAAGTAGTGTCTATCTTTCTTTGGGAGGTGTGATTTTTGCATTCAGCAGAATGATGGGTCCTGTTTATGTATCTAGTCTGTCATCCTTTGTCTTTATATTGGTGAATTGAGTCCATTGAGGTTAATGACCAATCATATTAATACCAATGATTGTTAGTTCCTACTATCTTGTTATTGGTGGTGGTATTATGTGAATGTGATTCTTTTCTATGGGTTTTGTTGATTAATTTATTTTGTTTTCTTAGCTGCAGTTGCCCTCCTTAATTACCCTCTGTAGGGCTGGTTTGGTAGAAAGAGATTATTTAAACTTGGCTTTGTCATGGAATACATTGGTTTCTCCATATTGAAAGTTTTACTGGATATAGTAGCCTGGGCTGGTGTCTCTGGTCTCTTAGGATGTGCATGACATCTGTTCAGGATCTTCAGACTTTTAGAGCTTCTGTTGAGAAGTCAGGTGTAATTCTGATAGGTCTTCCATTATATGTTACTTGGCCTTTGTCCCTTATAGCTTTTAATATTCTTTTTTTGTTTTGAATAGTTAGTGTTTTGATTATTATGTTACTGGAGGATTTTCTTTTCTGGCCCAATCTATTTGTTGATCTGTAGACTTCGTCACAGTATAAGGCCATCTCTTTCTTCGTCAAAGTATAAGGCCATCTCTTTCTTTAGATTAGGAAAATTTTTTCTTATGATTTTGTTGAAGATGATTGCTGACCCTTTAAACTGGGAAACTTCACCTTCTTTTATTCCTATCATTCTTAGGTTTGGTCTTTTCATTATATTCCAACTTTCATGGATATTTTACGTTAGAAACGCTGTATTCTTGGCCTTTGCTTTGACCAATGTATTGGTATCTTCTATGATATCTTCTAGATTCTCTTTCCCATCTCTTTTATTCTGTTGGTCGTATCTGTATTTACTCTTTTCTTCCTGAGTTTTCCATCTCAAGGGTTGCCTCCATTTGTGATTGTCTTGGACTGTTTTGTTCAATTCCTTCACCTGTTTCATTGTATTTTTCTGTATTTGTTTAAGGGATTTATTTGTTTCCTCTTTAAGTAAGGGCTTCTTGTATTGCTTTAAAGGCCCCTATCATCTCTATAAGATAGGAAGTAAGATCAGATTCTTGATTTTCCATGTTTGTTAGGATAGGAAAGTTCTGTTCTAATTAGGCCAAATTGCATTGCCATCTGTTGAATATATTCTTGTGCTTGCCATTAGCCATCTGGTTGTCTCTGGTAGGAACTGGCCTGGGTATCCTGGATTGGAGCAGCTCTCCTGGGATGCAGCCAGTGCTGTGGTTCTGGTTCAAGTAGGCCTCCTGTGTCCCTAGTTAGTGTAGGCCTTCTGTGCCCTTGGTTAGAGCAATCCTCCTGGTATTCAGGCAGGGCTGTGGTGTGGCAGAGCATGCACATTCATCTGCCAAAATTGCAAGTAGAAATAAAACCCAGAAGGGCAATAAGCCTCAGGAAGGTTGGGACAGATCCCAAGTCAACTGGGCTCTCTGGGGTCCCAGCTATTGTAGGTATAGGGGCTGGGTCTCACCTGTGACCCTGGATAGATCAGTCTTCCTAGGAGGGAAGTAGGAGTTTGGGTTGAGGGACCAGGCCTGCCAATGTCTGTATTTGAACTCTTTATAATTTAGAGGTTTAATTTTAAATTAGTTCTTACACACGAACACTCTGCAAGAGTATGAAACATAAATATTAAGAAAATTCTCAGGTAACATCATGTTCACATATACCTATAAGAAATTATAATAAGATATTATATATTTTATTATTTTAAAAATGGAATCCTACAAGAAAGTAAATGCTATCCTAGTCATGAAAAGTATGCTTTTTGATAGTGTTAATTATGTTCCTTTGGTAACTTAAGTATTAATAAAAAAGGTTATACCTCTCTTGCCTTTTGTCACTTGTAACAGTTTTGAGTATTGGTTCTTGGGTCATGAGAAAAAGAGAGAGGCCCTGTCTCTTACTGGCTGCAGCATTTGGAAGGGTGGACTCTGCACCTTGCCTAGAAAACAAAGCAGAACTGGCTCTTGTGGCCAAAGGTAAAGGTGAGCCTTCTGCAAGACCATGAGAGAGAGAAGGCTAAACCTGCTCTTTGCTGTTGCACACTGGATAAGCTATCTGGGGCAGTGCTGGAGTACTTGCCCCGGTGGTGTGATGCGGGGCAGCAGGCAGCTTGGCAAACCACCCAGGTTCAGATTCAAGGGTTTGAGTTGTCCTACCTCAACATGAACTGCAGGAGCATATGAAAGGGCCACCCTGGAGGTCCAAAGCTGCAGCTTCCATGATGAGGTGGTTTCTATGTTTTTTGTTTGTGGGTTTTGTTTTGTTTTTGTTTTTATTTCGGGGGGGGGGGTTGATTTTGTTGTTGTTGTAGTTGTTGTTTTGGTTTTGGTTTTGGTTTTGGTTTTGGTGAGGGAGTGTTGCTAGGCAGAGGGCAGATATGAATGGACATGGAGATCCATGAGATTAGGGTATTTTATGTGAAACTCACAAACAATAAATAAAATGTTTTAAAATTTATCTAGAAGAATAAAAATTTTAGTATCATTTATTTAGAGCACTGGTTCTCAATCCTCCTAATGATGTGACCATTTAATATAATGTCTCAGATTGTAATAACCCCTAACTATCACATTATTTTCATTGCTACTTCATAATTGTAATTTTGCTACTATTAGGAATTGTAATTTAAATATTTTGGAGATAGATAGTTTCCAACTAAGACAACGCCTCCATAAGATCTGGCTGAGAGTATTTTCTTAATTAGTAATGGGGGCAATGCCATTGTTTAGCTGGTGGTCCTGGTTTCTATAAGAAAGTCACGATGGTCAAATCAGTGGCATTGGCTATAGCCTCTGCATTAGTTCATGTCTCTAGGTTCCTGCCTTATTTGAATTCATGCCTTGACTTTCTCTACTGATGAACAGTGATAAGGAACTATGAGCCAAATAAACCAATTTTTTCCCAACTTGCTTTGGTCATGGTGTTTCATGACACCAATCATAACACTAACTAATATACCCAGAAACTCCTTTAATTTATTTTATAAATTCTTTGAGAATTTTTAAAACTTGACTCTCAGACCCTTCCTTTTCTAACTCCAATAATATTTGTTTCTTTGTATATTATTATTTATGCATTCTAATTTGTGTTAGCCGTATTATATTCTCTTATAGGTCCGTCCATGGGAGCACAGTTAACCTACCAAGGCCATATAAACCATTAACTTATCAATTCTCTGCTCAAGGTGAAAGCTCTGTGCTCCATGCCACAATGTTGGCTGGTTTGAAGGCAAAGCATATTGCCTCCTGTGGTCTTCATCACTTGTTACATATAATACATAAACCATAGGACATCTTTTGAACAAAATAGTGCTTTTTCTTCTATGGTTTGATCTAAAGGAGAGCATAAAACAATGTTCTGAATATTCCATTAAAACAAAGTACTCTTGAATGAGTTTTCCATTAGCATATATACTAAAGGCATTAACATTGTAATCATGAATGAGAGCATCACATTGCTGATATTGTGTTATGCAAAACTGAAGATAAATAATTAACCCAAAGGCTCAAAACCCAATAATTTTATAGTTGTCATGCTAAAGCTATCCCTTCCTGATCTTGGTGAGTTATTGTGCAGAAGAAAGAAAATAGTTGATATGTGTGGATGTGTGTTCATAGATATTAGCATATGAGTATTGTTTCTTAAAGATGTCAGATGGAGCTGCACTTATGGATTCCTGTGACCTGTCTATTACTGGTGAAGAGAACTTGGTCTTCTAAAAAGCAATAAACACCCTAAATTTCTGAGTCATCTCTTCAGTGGCAAGAGTCAATTATTTGTGAAATAAACTTTTATCTAGGAATTAAACTCTATCTAGTAATTAAAAATATCTACTGCATAATTGGAAATTGAGTGATGTCAAGGCATGAGAGATTTCAAGCTCATGTGCCATGCAGAAAGGAAATTCTATGAAACACTAGTAAACATTTTACCCATATCAGAATTAGGGCCAATGATCAATAGAGGGTCAGTTTTTTCAAAGATATATTCAGTTGCTTTACTCATAAAGGAATAGATAGATAGATAGATAGATAGATAGATAGATAGATAGATAGATAGATAGAGGAGAGAGAAGAAAGAGAAAAATGGTTTATCCAGTTGTCATTTATTTAAAAAAAAGTAATGGTTTCCTGTGCCTTCGGTAAGTTTTTCTTTGGAGGTATTTGTAACTTGATATCCAATAGGATGTGAAAAGCAGGACCTGACAAGCAAAGGTCAGCACTGTGTTACAAAGTTCTCCTTGGAAATAGGCTGGAATCAATAGAGGTTTGGCTCTAGGCCTAAGGCATCCTCTCATCCTTCATATAAATACAACTCAACTGTGCCAAAACACTTCTTATTTGGTCCCGCATGACATAAAATATGGTTTTTAAAAAGCTAAATCTCTAAATATAGGAGGAAGTGAAAGTTGGATAAATGTTCAGATCAACAAATACATTTTAAAAATTATTTTTAAAAGAGATGGCTGGTCTTAGCTAGGGTAACCATCATAAAATCCTAGGAGTTTTTCATTTTCCTTGCTATGTCCCAGAGATACCCCCTAACCAGTTGTCTATCCCAGCGCTCTCTACCTTCATCCTCCTCCTACCTCTTTCCCCCTGTTTGTCTCTCCCCTATCTAGTCCCCTCTCTCCATCCACCTACTAATATGTTTTACATTCTCAGTGAGATTTACGTTTTCTCTATTTTGTCCTCTTTCTTACTTAGCTTACTTAGGACTTGGGTTTGTTCATGGTTTTCCTGTGCTTTATGACTAATATCTACTTATAAGTGAGTATATACCATGATTGGTTTTTTTTTTCTTTTTTTTGAGTATACATTTTCTTACTCAGGATGACCTTTTCTAGATACATCCACTATCCTGAAAACTTCATGCTGTCCTTTCTTTTTCCATGGCTGAGAAATACCCCATTTTGTAAGTGTAACTCATTCCGTTTATCTATTTGCCTGTAACCAGGCAGGACTTCCAATGGAGAGATTCAGTCACAAAACCTTGTACCCATAATTTGTCTGTCTACTAAATATGCAATGGTAAGAGATGGAGCACAATTTAAGAGATATACCAACTAATGAGCCTAGTATAACTGTCATCAGAGAGAATTCACTTAGCAACTGATAGAAATTGATGCAAAGACCTACAGCAAAACACTGAGTGGACTTGGGGAACCCTGTGGAAGAGTGGAGGGGGAAGGATTGGATGAGCTATAGGGGTCAAGAACACTATACAAAAACCTACAGAATATACTTACCTTGGTCCATAGAAGCTCACAGAGCCTGAACTGCCAACCAGAGCATACATGGGCACAGGCCCTCTCCACATGTCATAGCTGTGCAACTGGGTCTTTATCTGTAACTCCTCGATCAAGAAAGGGGCTATCTATGACCACATTGCCTGCCTTGGGACCCCTTTCCCCTAACTGAGCTGCCTTGTCTAGCATCAAGAGATGAAGATGAGCCTAGTATTACTGCAACACGATATGACAGGGCTGATTGATATCTATGGGAGACTTCCACTTTTATGAGAAGTGGATAAGGGGTGTGAAGGGTAAGCCAGGGACTGGGATGAGAAGATGGATGTGAAGCTGTAATTGAAATGTAAGGTAAACAAATAACTTAGCCTAGAGCTATTGTCTAGACTAGAGCTATTGTCTCTTCATCAGCAGTCTCTTCAGTGTCCTCTGTGTCAGCAGGAGTCAAATTTGGATACGGGTAAAAGCAAATGGATCACAGAGATTGTGGGATTGTAAGCTGGTACAAATTTTCTGGAAAACAGTTTGGCATTTCCTCAGAAATTTGGACATAGTACTACAAGATGACCCAGCAATACCACTCCTGGGCATATACCAAGAAGATGCTCCAACATGTAATAAGGACACACATTCCACTATGTTCCTAGCAACCTTATTTATAATAGCTTTCCAGAAGCTGGAAAGAACCCAGATGTCCCTCAACAGAGGAATGGATATAGAAAATGTGTTACCTTTCTACAATGGAGTACTGCACATCTATCAAAAGCAATGAATTTATGAAATTCTTAGACAAATGGATGTATCTGGAGGATAACATCCTCAGTGAGGTAACCCAATCACAAAAGAACACACATTATGCATTCCCTTCTTAATATATGAGGAAAGTAACTAATTACCGAGTTCAGGAATGTTGAGGCTACAGTAGCACAGTGATAGCTGAAGGCTGGCCGTCTGTCTGAACATTAAGTCTGTCTACTCAATACTTTCATAAACATCCTGAACTGAAACTTTCCTACAATGTATTGTGAAGATATTTACTGACTTTGTAATTTTCACTGTGACTATATGAGCTACTATTTATAATCAGTATATATTTTGTTAAAATTATAGATAATTAATGTCCACTGCTCGTGTGCATTTTTTTTGTTCTTATTAAAAGTTTTACAGATGTTTGCTTGTTTTGTCAGCCAATTCAAAGAACAAAATTGCCTAAGAGGCCACAGAATTAAGTGGGTAGCGTAAGGAAATTAAGATTTATCAGAGAAGAGAAAGACAAACTTTTATAAGAAGTATAAAATACTGTGCTCTTTAGTGGCTTACTTATAAACAGTGCTTCTTTTATGCACATGAAATACAACAAACAATATTAATTATAAAAGTAGTAAATATATTTATATTTAATATTTTATGTATATGTGATAAAATCTAGTAATGAGTGAATGCATATATATTCAGTGTCTATGTGCTTAGAGAAACTCAAGGAACTATATTCTATTTCTATTTGGTCTGGTATAAAATTTCATAAATCTCTCTCACTGATGAAATGCATTATGTAATTAAAACATACTTAATATAATCATCACATTGATATTATTTACTTTGGGTCCATAAATAATTATACAATGTTTATTTAGGTGTCTATTTCCCATTTTTATTTTAATCTTGTGCCTAAATGCCATCCTTGGTACCATGTTAATAGTCTAATCCCAATTTTTCTCAGCAGTTTTTGTACAAAAATATTTTGGGGAAATTTTTATGGTACTTTCTTTGTTAGTCTATCATAGTTCTTTGATATGTCTGAATTGCTGGAGGGAGATGAGAATTTTTGCAGAATGAATGAAGTGAAATACCCCAATCTAGAGAATGAATATAATTCTTGAAGTTAAGAAAATAGAATATTAGGTGGAGAAATGGATTACTAGCTATATACTATTCTTTTAGCTAGCCACAGTCCTTTCTAAATTAGTAACTTGTTATCTCTAATAACAAAACAGGCTTAGTTGCAGTGGCAAATGCAGAGTAACACAGAACACTGCATAAATAAATTTGCCAGCAGTAGAAGGTATCATTGGTTGATGTTCTGAGCAGAACACACACTGACAATTATTTACAGGTTGGCCTAGAGGTCTCTATTAAACCTTCACTAACCTTTTTGCGTTTGGGTTTTTCTAAGAAGTACCATACAGATGCAATGTAGGGACTGGGACTTCTCTAGTTTTTGCTAACACACTACTATCCCATCTCACCCTAACCCCTTATTCCCACTTCACTTAATCCATTAAAACTCAGAATCTCTTTTTTCTTTCATTTCTCATGCTTTCTACTACCTTCCACTGTTTTTCTTTTTTAAAACGGACCATGAAATGATAAACTTATCAACCATACTTTTCCCCCTTTTCTCCATGATATTCCCCATACTTCCACATCCAACTTTTAAGATATTTTGCCCCAATATCTCACTACACTGATTTCTTTTACCTATAATTTATCTCCAATGTGCAATGTGCCCTAAAGGCCTCTATATTGTTTCCTAGTTTACTCATATTCTACAAATCAACACACAAAACCAAAGACATAGTGCTGGGATCCACATACTAGAAAGAACGCACAGTGATTTTTTTTCTGGGACTGAGTGACCACCCTCAGCACAGTTTTTTGGGTTTTGAGTTGTTGTTGTTGTTTGTTTGCTTGGTTGTTTGTTTAGGTTGATTTTTTTTAGTGCTCTCCATTTGCTTGCATTTTATGATTTAATTTTTAAAACCCAAATAGAATTCTATTGTATAATTATACCGCCTTGCTCTTCTCCATTAATCTGTTGATGAGTAGCTAGCTAGGTGGATTCAAATATTTCACTATAGAGAATAGAGCAGGAATGAATTTGGATTCACAAGTGTCTCTGTAGTAGGATCAAGACTTTTTTATAATATACACAGGTCTGATAATAAATAAGAATGGTATAGTTAGATCATAAGATTTCAATGGATCAAGGACATCAATATAAAACTCAATATTCTGAAACTGCTAGAAAATAAATTTGGATAACTTATGATCATAGATATGGACTTTCCAAACAGGACTTTTGTAGCACCACTTCCCTTAAGTGAGAGCAACAATCAAGAAACTGGGTCTCAATAAATTAGAAAGCTTCTGTACAGCAAAGGTTAATCCAACAGAATGAAGAAAAATCCCATATCACAAGGGGAAAGTCCTTTTCAGCTATATACAGAAGATATGACTAGTCTTCAGCATTCCTAGCTATTAAGGAAATGCATATTAAAACTGTTTTAAAATTTTACCACCGACTAGTCAGAATGACCAAAATCAGAAATATGTACTACAATACATGCTGTAGTGGATATGGGGAAAGAAGACCCTTCACTTACTCTGGGTAGAAATGTAAACTAGTGTAGCTGCTGTGGGAAGTGAGTCAGGAAGAAGAAACTGTAACACACACACACACACACACACACACACACACACAAGCTATACTATGCAGCTTTATAACTCACGAAAATATACCCAAAGGATATCACACCTTATTTAAACATCCATGTTCGTTGTGGCATCCTCAATGATTGTCAAAAAACTGGAATTAATTAAAACGTCTATCAGCTGTTAGACACTACAATGAAAATATGGTACATATACAAAATGGACAATCAATATACTACTAAAAGAATGAAGCCATGGAATTTGTGAGTAAATGGATGGAACTACTAAAATTTTTCTGCTGATGGAGATCTTTCAAACACAGAAAGACATTTGCTGCAAATTTTCTCTTATATGTGCATCCTAGTGTGAATTTTTGTTTTGTACATTTATCCTGCAGTATCAGTGAAAGTCAGAAAATCAGAAGTGGGCCACTTGGAGTGGACTCATTAAGGAAGGGTGATAGTAAACTACAGGTAAATTGAAAGAGGAAAACTAGAACAGTGGGAGCTGGAAGATTGAACCACATAGAAGAGTAGGAGATGGAAAAATGAGGGCTTGGTGAAGATCCCAACTAATGCAAAAGGTGCATGAAAAGCTTAATGGAAATATCATCTTCAAGTCCATAAAATATACATCATAGAGGATGATAGAACAAACATGTCATAGAAGGAGGAAATTTGAGGTTAAATGATTAAGTGGTATAGAAAAAGTTGGTAAAGAAGAGGTAAGGGTATATCAGCCAAAACTAAAGATACATGAACATATTTTAGGGCAATCAACTGGTTTAAAACCAATTAAACACACACATGAATACATACATGTACACATGTTTATATCACTATGATATACTGCTCAAGAAATCACTCAAAAGTGCTATTGACATTGCTATTGGTTGTCCACAAAACTAGGTGGTAACATTGAGGAAATCTTTCTGGAATAAGCACCCCAATATCAATGAGAGTGGAAAAACGAAAATATCATGGGTAGATGTAAACCAGGGTAGGTATTGAAAAGCTTTGGATCAGGTCCAGTTTGCATTCTCAATTTATATTCTGAAACCACAGGTAAGGCAGACAAGAAAGCAAGATTTTACCTGCCAGTCAACAGGTTGTTAAGGGAAATGGTGCATTGTTTCATCTGTTTATCCATTTATTCTGTTCCAGGTAGCCAGTGGAGTCATGCGCAGAAATCAGGCAGCACAAGTTTTAAGTAAACTACTAAATAAATCAATAAATTAGTATCTAATAATTAGCCTTTTCTACCTTACTATTCAGTAAAATCCTATTGTTTTGGAAGCAAGGCACAGAGAAATCAAACTCAGGCAAATCTTCAAACTTACTTGATGACCAGTTTATATAGTATCAGAAGGTAATATCCCAGTTGCCAGGGGTAAAAACATCAATGTTCTACTAAGCACTAGATCTTGCATGCTACAGTATCTACTTGCCAGAAAAATTAATCCACTGGTACATTAGTGGCATGATGATTGGGGGGGGGGGGTGGTAACCAAACACTTTCTGGTTGGCTATGATGTCAGCTTCATTGGAGAGATTTCACATCTGGTATAAATCTGATCAAAAGTCCATGATCATGGTCTCTAAAGGGGAATCCAACGCTATTTTACTAAATGACCAGTCTGTTGAATTAAATTCTAAATATTTATGCTTACTATTGTGGCATCTTCAACTTTGGTCAGAAGACAATCTTCTTTTTGATCTTCTTTTTGCAGAGGTTAATATGGAGACTCATAATTGATAAAACTTAATTTAATAATATATATAATATTGAGTATTCTAAATCAACTTCCCACATCCAAGTTTCAGGAAACCTTAAAGAAAATGAGATGGAAGACTATAAAAGCTGAATGATGGGGAGGAGAATTGTGAAATGCCGACTTCTGGACATGACATGGCTGTTGTACTCATGAATTCACAGCAGTTGTGGTTACTGGCACAATGCCTCTATGAGACAAGGCCAGTAAAAATGCCAACACAGACTGAGGAAGAACTCTTGAGCCCTTTCTATATTGGAGAGCCACTGTCACTTGATGATTTCTAAGGAAGTGAGAGACACTCTTCATTGAGCATGAAGCCGGTAGGGTAGTTGTACTCCAGTGGATTTCGATACACTTCTGTACACCTGAGCAGTACTACCTGCCCTCAGGGGTCATTAAGAACAATTAGAAAAAGAGGACATGAACCTGGGAGGGAGATGAAGAGCATTGGGGTCCACTGCCTGCAGTAAACCCCCACATCTCAGACTGGGTTCTCTGGGACCGGTCTGGGGCTGAAATGATAAGCTAGGGTGGGGGGAGAAAAGATGGCGCTAGGACAACATTGCTGATTGAAGAGTCTGATTTAATGAAGGGATTTCTCTTGGGGGGAGGAGGGGGAATGCCCCGCCCCCCAGTGGGCACCTGGAGTTTGGCAGGAAGCCTGAAACATTGTGGGATGTCCCTCTTAGCGCTGGTGAGCTGGGCAGAGCAGGGGTCCAGGAAAACACACAGGAGCAGGGTGGGGCACCAGACTAGTTCAGGTGCTAATTAACAAAACAAAGGATGCCATGGCATGTATGTCTCCATGGCCCTTCTGGTCTTAGCATCAGCCATGCTGATGGGGGAGGGGACTTTACAGAAGAGGAAAGAATTAAGGGGAGCAAGCATGAAAGAGGGGTGGATGATCATGATGTATATATAAATTATATAAATTTACAAAACTTTCAATAAAAAACAAACAAAAAATAATTTTTTTATTAATCATCCAAATCGTTTACATCACAGATAATCTCTTATTTCCCAGTTACCCCTCCACAACACTCCCCATCCCACAACTGCCCTTTCCCTTTGCCCCTATGAGGGTGTTCCTCTACCCTTCCACCCTTTTCTGCTCCACTGTTCCAGCATCTCCCTAAGCTGGAGCATCAAACTTCCACAGTACCAAAGGCCTCTCCTCCTATTGAAGTCAGATTAGACCATCCTCTGCTACATATATATCTGGAGCCATGAATCCCTACCTTAAACTCCTTGGTTGGTAGGCTAGTCCCAGGGAGAACTGAGTGGTGTGGCCAGCCTACATTGTTCTTCCTATGTGTTTGCACACCCCCCCTTTGCTCCTCCAGTCCTTCTGCCAGCTCCCACACTGGGGTCCCCAAGATCAGTCTGATGGTTGGTTCCAAGCATCCACATCTGCATTGGTCAGTTGCTGGAAGAACCTCTCAAGGAACAGCCATACCAGGTTCCTGTCAGCAAGCCCACTTGGCAACAGCAACAGTGTCATTTGGTGTCTGCAGACAGGATGGATCTCCAGGTGGAGCAATCCCTTTATGGTCCCTCTTTCAGTCTCTGCTTATTTCTTTTGGTCCCTATCTTTCCTTTGGACAGTAACATTTCTGGGTTAAAATTTTTGAGATGTATGGGTGGCCACATCCCTTGACCAGGAGCTATGCATATCTACTGGAGGTAGTCTATACAGTTTCTATCACCTCTTCACTGTGCATTTTGACTAAAGTCACCCCTGTTGGAAACCTCTCGTTTCCCTGATTTCTAGGACCCCCCAGTGGCTATCCCCAGTTACTCATCCCCCACTGCTACACATGTTTATTTGATTTTCTGATCCTCTCTGCCTCTCTTCTATCCCCTCCAGTACCTAATACTGCCTCCCTTATCTCCTGCCCATCCTCTGTGTCTCCCAAGTTCTCCCCTCCCTCTACCTTCCATGATCATCCTGTTCCCCCTCAAAGTAGGGTTGAAATATCCACAATCTGGTCTTCCTTCCTTCTAGGTCTGTGGATTGTATCATAGTCATTGTGAGCTTTGGGGATAATATCTACTTTTCAGTGAGTACATACCATGTGTGTTCTTTTGTGATCAGGTTACCTCACTCAGAATAATATTTTCTAGTTCCATCCATCCATTTGCCTAAGAATTTCATGATTACTACTCCACTGTGCAAATGTACCACATTTTCTGTATCCATTCCTCTGTTGAGGATCATCTGGGTTGTTTTCAGCTTCTGACTATTACAAATAAGGCTGCATTATTTTCAATTATTACTCATTCACCCCATTTTTCCATTGCCATGACCTTTAGTAACTAGATGCACAAAGTAATTTTAAGTGATTTATGTGTACAATGCTCACACCCACACACACTGCCCATACACATACAGTTCAATTCAATTCTCTTTATCATGTTCTTCAGATAATTTGCAGTTAGTAAATATTTGTTGAATAATCACCTTATTTCTATTTCAAATCCACTATTCTAAGATACAAATCACAGTTAGCAATTATAGTAAGTTAATTGTAAGAAGATTTCGATTTGTAAGGTGTAAGTACACTCATGATAGCAATCTTAGTGAACATCTCCAAAGGGGCTTTCCACACAAATCTTAGGGATAATACCCCTGCAGACTTGCCATTGTGATATTTCTGAAATCACACTACTACAATTGGAAAACATATTCTGAGCAAGACTGAACAAGTCAGAGTCAAACTGATTTTGTTTTTGTTTTTAAATGTCGTTTGTTGAGTGGCCAACTAGAGAAAAGAAACCTCAACAAATGCAAAGGATAGGTAAAATATTAGAAAATACACAAATATATCACAGAAAGTAGAAATAAAGCACACTCAGACTAAGGATTGAGATTGAGAATCTAGTATTCAGAATTCAGCACTGCTATTTCTTTGACTCTGATTAACCTTCCAAGTCATGCAGTAGTTAAGTCATCAGTCCTAGTAAGCTCCATACTCAGTTCTCTGTTCAAGCTATCTATGCATTACAGTTTCAGAGGCTAAAACTATTTGCTATACTCAAAAATTACTGGAAATTGGACTTGGACTAGTCAAAGTCAGATGAGACTCTCAATTAAGTTCTGGAGAAAAATCAAGATTGAAGGTGGACTTGGGTCATGGTTTTCCACTTCTTTAATTGCTTAAACAATGGGCCAATTCTAAAAAAAAAAAATGTTCTTTATGTTACCTTGTTTTGTTACTGATATATTGTTTATTTATATTTTATTAACACATTAACTTCTACAAAAGAATCCATTATCTTTGGTTAACTTCATAATATACCCTGATCCCACATTTAAACTATTGCAAAGGCTTGCTAAAATGATCAGGCTGTTGTCTTCTGTTCCTTAGTTTTTATATTTGAAGAACAAATGAACATTTATAATATTCCATGTTCAAAATTCCAGGATTTCACGAGCTGTTTAATTTATGTTGTTGTATAGTTCCCTAGTTAATTGTCTTTCAAGTGGTTAGTTTAAATTTTGTTATTAACTTCAGTTTAGGGATGGTGAGTCTATGTTTAGAAGTTATACTGAAGTTTGCAAAGGCCACGTAGCCAGCACACAGCTAAAATGTCATCCTGAATTACAGATCCCAAGATTATAGCTCAAGCAGAGCTCAAAGACCAAAACTGAAGGATCCCAGGAACAAAATGGTATCATAGTAACTTAATTTGTTTAAGCATGCTACAACACAATGTTCACATTGAGATAATGATTCTGTCTGAACACTTAGTTCCACCATTCACAACTGCCTTAAAACAGTTAATTCAAGAGTTTTGATATAACTTTGGTACCCAAGTGGATATTCCTCAAAAGTCAGCTTCATTATGTAACTTAAGTAATTTTTATCCGAATGCATTAAAATTAGCAATACTCAGCACTTACTTAAAACAGATCTTTCTTGTTGTTTACAGGTGTTGTTCAGATAATTTTGACTGTAGTATTATTGTTTAATTCATTGTTAGAAAGATATTTTTTTTGTGTAAATCACTTGATTTATAAACACTGAGAAATGAAAAAAAATATTTCAAAGCTAGTGAGATATTTCAAGGTTGTGTCCAATCATATGATTTAAGGAACAAATTTTCTTTTTGTTTGCTCAAATATTGGTGGAATTTACTAAGGATTTACTATAATATTTGCTAAAATTTGATGAGCAGGTGCAGCCAGTTATATTTCTTTAATGTTAGTGACCACCTGCTGCTTGAGGAAATGTTTTTTAACTTGAACATCTTTCTGACATATTTTTCAAAGATTTATTGCATCCTTTCCATCTATAGATCATCAAGGAAGACCAGGAAAATGGTTTTGACGTTTACAAAGAATAGGATTATTCTAAACAATGCATATATCTGGGTAGTAACAAAACACTAATAGGCTTTAATTGCTGCACTATGCCCAAGACACTAAAGTTGTATTGGACTTTTAAATTTTTGACCCTATCCTCTTGTGAAGTCAACAATAAAGGGTGAAAACTGCAGACTGCAAATGTCCATATGATGGATGATCTGTGTCTGACTTTTATGACAGTGAGCAAAAGTCAATCTGATCCGCCAAATAAATTTCCTGAGAGACATTCATCACAAGATGTTAGCACTGGATGAGACTCTGGGGAACACCTGGTGAATGACCTCTCTTAATAATTCAGTAAACATAGTGTGAGGGATCACATTTTACTCAAGATTTCATTGGACTTAAAGGGAGAGCCATGTTGAAACTTCATATTTCCTGACAGAAAACCCTTGGGCCTTCCAGTTAACAGTTTCTAAGTCCAAAGGTTAGAATACAGGAGGGCTCTTGGCACAAAAGTGATTGAGCTGTGAAATGATGAGGAAAAGCAGAGCTTCATATTGATAGCTCTGATCTTTAAAGACAGACAAACATTTACACTTAAGATCCTTGGAGGCCACCAGAGAGGACTGGAGCTTCTGTCCCTCATCACTGTCAATCCCAGATGTCTCTAGTTAGTCTCCTCCACTGTTGTTGGCATTTGTGCAGAGATTATTCCTATAGTCCAATAGTTATCAATGTTATAATTTTCATTTCTTTGGTGGTGTGTTTGAATGGACTTACTGTTCTATGAATAAATCCTTAAAATTTTAGGGATTTTGTGATGAAACTATTACAGGCAATAATTCCTAAAAATCAAGCTATATGAGCTTGTAGCTAAATTATAGCAGAGTTATGAAATACAAGTATTTAAATTTAATCTCTTCCTATTGATATGACAGTATTTTACAAGTATCTGTTAATAACTACAAGTACCATTTTACTGTCTTCATAATATATCTTCATTACTCACAGTATAAAATATGATACACAGAATTCAATGCAAATCCTTTTGATTCTTATCTTCAACCATATAGTCTTGGTAGTTTAAACTCAGCCATTAGGAGAATATTTACACAATTGAAATTTGCAATCAGTAAAGAAGAATTTGGGCTTGGTGGAGTCTCTTTTATTTTTTTAAAATCACACATGAAAACATTGCTAACAATTTTCAGAACATGGAGATGCAAACTCTACAACAGCAACTGCTTCAGACCTTGAGTGTTTCAGCACTTGACAGGAATTCACTGATAGGTAAGATAGTTTAGCTAGATGAGAAGTTGGACATGCTTGCACGTTACCTCAAAAAGTATTATGGTATTCTGCACAGCATTTGTTTCCATGAAGAATTTCTCTTAGTACAAACATAAACTCAACAATGTCATTCTTATGAAACTAGCTTGAATTTCATAGTGCTTACAGTGTGTTTTGATGAATTCTACTCCCAATTCCCCATATCCAGTTCTTTAATTAACTGTACCATGTTCCTTTCTGAACTTCATCATTTAGGCTTTTATTTTACATCTACTGAATACACTTTACTGTTCCTTGTATGCTCTGGCATGTTTAAAATATACCCTTTCTTTTCTGAGGCACAGGGATCACTGTGGAAGAAGAAACAAAAAGATTGAAGAAAGCCCCAGAAGTAGTGTTTGTCTGTAGTGAAATATGACTTACTACACATGACTGGGCCACTGAACACAGAGTTATCTTTTATTGCTCAGTTGCAGTGCCATGTTGATAGCAATACCTTGCAAGTCTGGAGAAAATACTTTAGAAGTCTGTATGTACTTCAAATTGCTACATCCAACAGCAGAACTCATGATTAGAGGAAGCAAAGACAGATATGGAGAATTACACTAATTATCACTGCTCTCATTGATACACAAACAAAATTTCTGCTACATGCTCCCAAGGTTTAAAATTCTGTAAGTTTGAATTATTGATTGTAATAAAAAAATATGCCATCATGACTTGCAAAAATGATACTACTTGAACTAAAATATAAGATTGATCTCTGCAGCTTTGAGCTCATCATTATTTATATCAACCTGAAGTAGGCCAGTAACTATGTGGGCTGAGGTGACTGGGCTTAACTAGTTAGGGGTAATTATACTGCTACACTATAATAGTCATCTTTTATTCTTCCAATTTTCTATGATCAAGATACCTGCACAATTACAGTTCAAGCTAAGAATGTATGGACTGGAAGCCACAGAAATAAATGTTTAAATTAATTTTAGGTTAAGACCATAACATTTAAAGAAATTACTGACAAAATAAAGGAAACATAAAATGGGTGGTAGACAATGAAATTGGCGTTATAGGTATCAGCCATCACCCCTTATCAATGACAAGAATTAAACTATATATTTCTGAAAATAAGCAAATTTTTCCATGTATTTTTATAAAAAGCATTTATGGATGCATAAAACCCTTGTCTCTCTTACAGTGCCCCGTTCCTCATAACAGATAATGTACAGGCCTTATGACAAATTACGGCATATACCACATCATAGATTTTACTCAACAATTTGACTACATATATAACACAGTCTGAAAGAGTAACGCTAAAATATTACATTTGCTTAGGCAACATTATGAGGTCATTGCGTGATGTCTTTTTTTTCTCCAATGCCAATGTTAACAAACTTGCTATAGTATCTCAATGAAAGCATGGACTCAGAATTATGTTCAAGGCAGAGTAGATAATGATGATAATAAGTTGCTAATCCTTATAATTACACTATATTCCTATGATTAGTTTGTATTGATATCCTTCTATATATGAACAAGAAACTCACCAATAAAACAGTCACAAGTAGGATTGGCAGGAAAATTTTAGAAGGTATTATTTTTGTCACAGGAAACACTTGCCCTTGAAATGAGCCTCTGAGAACAGTTCATTGGGCAAAGAGTTAGACATGGACGGCAGTGGCTTGCTCAGTCAGATCCCCTTGAATGCCTAGACTACTGTATATGCTTCTGTTTTAGTTATTAAGAGAAATACATTCTGGAAATCATTCTGGAGGCTCCTCAGAAAATTGGAAATAGATCTTCCTGAAGACCCAGCTATACCAGTCTTGGGCATATACCCTAAAGATGCCCTACAATGCCCCAGTAGGATGTGTTCCACTATGATCATAGTGGCCTTCGTTGTGATGGCCAAAAGATGGAAACAACCTAGATGTCCAATGACAGAAGAATGGATACAGAAAATGTGTTTCATTTATACAATGTAATATTACTCACCATTTCAGAACAAATACATCAGGAGCTTCTCAGAAATTCAGTATTCATTAGTTAAAAATTCTTTGTTTAGCACTGAACCCCATTTTTAATAGGGTTATTTGATTTTCTGAAGTCCACCTTCTTGAGTTCTTTATATATATTGGATATTAGTTCCATATTTGATTTAGGATTGGAAAAGATCCCTCCCAATCTGTTGGTGGCCTTTTTCTCATATTGACAGTGTCTTTTGACTTACAGAAGCTTTGCAATTTTATGAGGTCCTATTTGTCAATTTTCGATCTTACAGCACAAGCCATTGCTGTTCTGTTCAGAAATTTTTCTCCTGTGCCCATATCTTCAAGATTTTTTTTCCTACTTTCACCTCTATAAACTTCAGTATCTCTGGTTTTATGTGGAGTTCATTGATCCCCTTAGATTGAGCTTTGTAAAAGAAGATAAGAATGGATCAATTCGTATTCTTCTACATGATAACCTCCAGTTGTGCAAGCACTATTTGTTGAAAATGTTGTCTTTTTCTTTATATGCCCCAATACAGGGGAACGCAGGGGCCAAGGGGTGGGAGTGGGTGGGTAGGGGAGCAGGGCCGGGAGGGGGGAGGATATAGGGAACTAGCTGGATAACACTTGAAATGTAAATGAAGAAAATATCTAATAAAAGTAGTAAAAAAAAAAAAAAGAAAGAAAATGTTGTCTTTTTGCCACTGGATGGTTTTAGGTCCCTTGTCAAAGATCAAGTGACCATAGATGTGTGGGTTCATTTCTGGGTCTTCAATTCTATTCTACCTGTCTGTTGCTGTACCAGTACCATGTGGTTTTTATCACAATTTCTCTGTAGTGCAGCTTGAGGTCAGGCATGGTGATTCTACCAGAGGTTATTTTATTTTTGAGAATACTTTTTGCTATCCTAGATTCTTCGCTATTCCAGATGAATTTGAAAATTGCCTTTCTAACTCTGTGAAGAATTGAGTTGGAATTTTGATGGGGATTGCATTGAATCTGTAGCCTGCTTTCAGCAAGATAGCCATTTTGACTATGTTAATCCTGCCAATCCATGAGCATGGGAAATCTTTCCATCTTCTGAGATCTCTTCTGATTTCTTTCTTCAGAGACTTGGAATCCTTCTCATATAGATCTTTCACCTCCTTAGTTAGAGGTATTTTATATTATTTGTGATTATTGTGAAGGGTGTTGTTTCACTAATTTCTTTCTTAGCCTGTTTATTCTTTGTGTAAAGAAAGGCCACTGATTTGTTTGAGTTAATTTTATATCCAGCTATTTCACTGAAGCTGTTTATCAGGTTTAGGAATTCCCTGGTTGAATTCTTAGGGTCACTTATATATACTATCAGACCATCTGCAAATAGTGATATTTTGACTTCTTCCTTTCTAATTTGTATCCACTTGATCTCATTTGTTGTGTAATTGCTCTGGCTAGGACTTCAAGTAATATATTGAATAGGTAAGCTGAAAGTAGGCAACATCCTTAATCATCAGGGAAATTGAAATCAAAACAACCATGAGATTCCACCTCATACCAGTCAGAATGGCTAAGATCAAAAATTCAGGTGACAGCAGATACTGGTGAGGATGTGGAGAAAGGGGGACACTCCTCCATTGTCAGTGGGATTGCAAGCTGGCACAACCACTCTGGAAGTCAGTCTTGCAGTTCCTCAGAAATTTAGACATAGTACTACCAGAAGACCTAGCAATACTTCTCCTGGGCATATACCTAGAAGATGTTCCAACTTGAAATATGGAAACATGCCCCACTATGTTCATGTAGCCTTATTTATAATAGCCAGAAGCTGGAAAGAACCCAGATGTCCCTCAACAGAGGAATGGACACAAAAAATGTGGTATATTTACACAATGCAGTACTACTCATCTACTAAAAACAATGAATTTATGAATTTCTTAGGCAAATGGATGGATTTGGAGGATATCATCCTGAGTGAGGTAACCCAATCACAAAAGAACACACATGATATGCAGTCAGTGATAAGTGGGTATTAACCCAGAAACTCAGATAACTCAAGATACAATTTGCAAAACACATGAAACTCAAGAAGAAAGAAGACCGAAGTGTGGATAGTTTGATTCTTCTTAGAAGGGGGGAACAAAGTACCCATGGAAGTAGTTACAGAGACAAAGTTAGGAGGTGAGATGAAAGAAAGGACCATCCAGAGACTGCCCCACACATGGATCCATCCCATAAACAGCCACCCAACCCAGACACTATTGCATGTGCCAGCAAGATTTTGCCTGTCTCTTATGAGGCTATGCCAGTGCCTAGCAAATACAGAAGTGGATGCTCACACTCATCTATTGGATTGAACACAGTGCCCCTAAAGTAGGAGCTAGATAAAGTACCCAAGGAACTAAATGCGTCTGCAATCCTATAGGAGGATCAACAATATGAACTAACCAGTACCACAAAGAACTTTGTCTCTAGTAGCAGAGAATAGCCTAGTCTGTCATCAATGAGAGGAGATGCCCCAGTAAGGAGAATGGTAGGGCTAGGAAGTAGGAGTGAGCAGGTTGAGGAGCAGTGTGGGGGGACGGTATAGGGGACTTTCAGGATAACATTTGAAATGTAAATGAAGAAAATATCTAATAAAAAATGAAATAAAAAGGATGAAGACATAAGAGTTTTGAAGGAACTACAATGAATGGAACTAGAAAATATCATCTTGAGTCAGATAACTCAGATTCAAAAGGAAATGCATGGGATATACTCAATAAGTGGCTATTAGCCAAAAAATGTTCAGAATACCTAGGATACAATCCAGAGAACTCAAGAAGGTTTAGAAGCAGAAGAGCCCATGTGAAGATACTTCAATGCCACTTAGAAAGAAGAAAGCAATCATGGCAGGCAGAAAAAGGGAGGTATCTGGGTGGGAAAGGGGCGTGAGGAGGGGAAAATGGGAACATGATTATGGGGGTGGGGAGACAGGAGATAAGCCTGAGGGCTAGTAGAATGAATGTTAATTTGCATTCTTGGGGGTAAGAGGTTGGGGGCCCTCTAGAAGGTAACAGAGATCTGGGAGGTGAGAGATTCTAGGGACTCAAAGGCAGGTCCCTACCTTAGAGGAAATACCCAGCTGTTGGTAAAGACTTGTAGTAGAGTGACTTATAGAGTCTACCTCCAGTAGAAAGACAGGGCATCAAGCGGAGGGATGAAAGCACCCAAAGAGCTAAAGGGGTCTGCAACCCTATAGGTGGAACAACAATATGAACTAACAAGTACTCCCAGAGCTCGTGTCTCTAGCTGCATATACAGCAGAAGATGGCCTAGTCAGCCATCATTGAAAAGAGAGGTCTCTTGGTCTTGCAAACTTTATATGCCCCAGTACAGAGTAATGCCAGGGTCAAAAATTGGGAGTGGGTGGGTAGGGTTCAGGGAATGGGAGGGGGGTTATAGGGAACTTTCGGGATAGCATTTGAATTGTAATTAAAGAAAATATCTAATAAAAAAATTTCTGACCAAGAATTGTTCATGTCTAAAAGAACTTCAGGGACAAAAATGGAAAAGAGACTGAGAGAAAGGGGGTGCAGTGACTGACTTAACTTGGGATCCATCACAAGGATTGCTTCCAAGGCCTTACACTATTACTGATGCTATGATGTACTTATAGACTGGAGTCTAGCATGGCTGTCCTCTGAGAGGCCCAACATGCAGCTGACTGAAACAGATGCAGATACTTCCACCCAACCATTGGACTGAAGTCAGGGACTCCTGTGGTTGAATCAGGGAAAGGCTGGAAGAAGCTGAGGAGAAGGAAAACCCCATAACAAGACCAGAAGTTTCAACTTACCTGGAACCCTGAGATCTCTCAGACACTGAGCCATGAACCAGGCCACATATCCGAGCTGGTCTGATGTCCCAATACATATACAACAGAGGACTGGCTAGTCTGGCCTCAGATGGAAAAGATGAGCCTAACCCTTGAGAGACTTGAGACCCCAGAGTGTGGGGAGGCCTGCAGGGGGACATCCTCTTGAAGGCCTGGGACAGTGGAATGGGATGAGGAACTGTGGGAGGGCAGATCAGGAGGAAGGTAATGAGTAGACTATAAAACAATAAATAAATAAAATAAAAAGAAAATTAAAAATTGTGGCAGTCAAAAAAAAAGAAAATATATAATGTTTTTTTTCACATGTACTATTTTATTGTTAATTAAAAATAATTTAAGTCAAATTAAATTCAACATCTTGTCAACTTACATGTTTTAAACCTTCCCAAGGAAACACATTTTCTTTTTTTTTTCTTTTTCTTATTAGATATTTTCTTCATTTACATTTCAAGTGCTATCCCAAATTCCCCTATACAGAATGAGGATTCAAAGAAAGACTTGTTACAGCTATTCCATTTTTCTGTATTATGTTCTGACAATCATGTCAAAATATGTAAGCATCTTTAAACATTTACAAAGCAAAAAGTTATAGTCTGCTATAGGTAATTTATTATTAAGGAGGGAATTCCATCCTTAGTGCTATTTAAGTTCTCAATGTTCATACTTCTTTCACAGTGTACTAACATCCTGGCCACCACGTCACTCACCATTAGCTCACCCACACCAACTAATATTCGTTTAAGTCAATTAATGGTGAGAACTTCTTTAAAACATTCAATTTCTCATGTAATAGTTCAAATATTGTGTGGCCATCAGCAGAGAAAAACAGCTAAAAGAATATGCTGCAAATGAACTGCCTCTGATAAAGTTTGCAGCTGAAAGTTTCACATTGTCATATTAAAAATTGCAAACCTACAGCAATTGTATGGTAAAGAAAGAAAAATACAAAAACGTACACATTAAAATAATTAATTGAAATAAAGGTAACATGAACTCACAGAGAGTCTGAAGCAGCATGTATAAATCTGGCATGGTTCTGTAACAGATTAGGTCCTAGACCTGAAAGGAAAAGAGGAGGCATACCCCATCACTAACCCAGAAGGGTTCTCCAATTGATATTCACTTGTGAATGAAACTTCAGTTTCCTCCAACAGACTCTCATCAAACCACTCTTGGGGGTAAGATGTATTTATCTCACTAGATGGCCAAAGTAAAATTAACTCAGTGGTATCTTTAGAGGTTCCTAGTCTCATAATCTCATGTCAGAGCTTTTTTTCCTTGTTTTTAAATATAATTTTATAACATGTCTTATCATCTAGAGATGTGTACATATTGTCTATGTTGGCTCAACAGAACCACCTGGCATGTTTTTCAGAATGTATCCCTGCCATTTTGGCTGTGTTTTGTGACCCCATAAGGTTTAACCTTGGCTTTCTTTAAGACTATGAGTTTAGAACTTTCAATGGGAATATTGTGGACTCATCAGTGAATACACAATTGAATATACCATGTGCCCTTTCTCTAGATTCTATAATAGCAGTTTTTCATCAGGCAAAGTAAAAACCTCATGTTTACATCCCTGATGTATGGTTGACAGTAGTATGATATTATCTTATTATGTAGAGCTATTGTGGCCAGATGCAATAAGATTATCTTAGTATTTTCTATGTCATGCCTAGAAGAAAATATTTCACTGCCCATTTATCTATCTTGAAGTTCTTACATCCTTTCTATCCTTTCTTTTCTGAACCTTTAAGTATCCATTAATTGTAAAAAGAAACTTCCTCAAATAAGGCTTAGATTAATCATAGATAAACATAGATATAAAAGAGGTAACTTATCAGCATGTTAGTTTAGCTGAAAAACAGCAGCAACTTTCCTTGCAGGACTTGAAACCTCCTCAACCAGAGGTATTTGACCTGACTTACATTATTGGAAATGAATTCTTTTCATTTCAGAGTGTCATACCCAGTCAAAGTTTAATTGGTAAAGTCATACCCGATACTGATACTAGTATTGTAGTGCTATGTACATTTTGGTTGGTATGTGGGTATTAAAGTTAGTAGCGTATCACAGCTGGGTAAGATTATAGAAGTAGCCCCCAACTCTGAATACTACAAAGAACCTATAAGGCTAAGAAAACTAACCAGCAGAGAGAAATCTTCCAGCTCAACTCCAGATTGAATTCTACATATCTGGCATTGGGGGGGGGGGGCGGTCTTCAAAAATAGGAGCTTATCAACAAGTGTTGATGGAAAGCTAAGGGGAAGAGGAAAAACAGCTACTGTTTGGAGCGTTCTAATCAACAAATTTTGAAGTAATACACCACAGATGGCACTGTTATTATCCTATTATGCTGGTTCTAAAAGAGAGTTTTAAACTAATATTTAAAACTTGTCTCATGAAGTAGGCAATGTGTATATGGTGTTTCCACAATCCCTTTAATTTGGTTAACTCTAAATCCCTCTTGACACCACCTTATTTCCTTACCCCTTGACCACAATCCCTGTTAACCCCCACCAGTATTTTCTCTGTTTCCTGCTATCCTACTATCCCTTTTTCTTGTGTTATTCTTCACCTCAACAACACATTTCTATTGATCTCGCTTGTAGTTGTACTTCATGTTAAACACACATATCTAAATCCATACATAAGAGGGAAAACATAGGATTTGTCTATCAGAGTGAGTTACCTCACTCAATATAATTTTTCTCATCCATTTACCTTTAAATGTCATAATTATAACAGCTGAATAAAATTTCATACTGTATACATTCTGTTCATACATAACTAGTTGATGGAAATTGTACTGGCTAGTTTTGTGTCAACTTGACACAGGCTGGAGTTATCACAGCGAAAGGAGCTTCAGTTGGGGAAGTGCCTCCTCGAGATCCAGCTGTAAGGCATTTTCTCAATTAGTGATCAAATGGGGAAGGGCCCCTTGTGGGTGGTACCATCTCTGGGCTAGTCATCTTGGGTTCTATAAGAAAGTAAGGTGAGCAAGTCAGAGGAAGCAAGCAAGCCAGTAAGTAACATCTCTCCATGGCCTCTGCACCAGCTCGTTTCCTTACATGCTTGAATTCCAGTCCTGAATTCCTTTGGTAATTAACAGCAGTGTGGAAGTGTAAGCTGAATAAACCCTTTCCTCCTCAATTTGCTTCTTGGTCATGATGTTTGTGCAGGAATAGAAACCCTGACTAAGACAGATATCTAGGTTTATTACATTTCTAGGCAATTGATAATAAAGTATGAATGAACAAGGACAGATAAGTATTCCTACTCCAGAATATAATCTTCTTTGGGTGTATGCCCAAGAGTGATATAGCTGGAACAAACCAGGTTTTCATTTGTAGATTTCTGAAGGTTCACATTTAATTCAATAGTGACTTCCAGTTTGCACTTCTAACAAGAATAAGTAGGTGTATCTCTTCCCTCACATGCTCTAGCATTTGATGTCATTAATTTCTGTATGGTAGCCATTCAGAATGAGATAAAAATAAATCCCTGCATAGGTTTAAAACTCTGGAGGAAAGGGTAGAGAAAGGACACTGGAAAACAGAAAGAACTCTCTTTATTATGATTTGGTAGAAATATCATTGTGAAAATGATCTTCCTGACAAAAGCAATCAATGGTTTCAGTGAAACACCAGGTAAAACCTCAGCACACACTTTCACAGAATTATTTTTTTAAAAGTTAAATTCATATACAAATATTGGAAAACAAATAGGTAGAGCAATTATCAACAAAAATTAAAAATGTATATTTAATGTTTTGAATGAAAATAGCCCCAATAGGCTTTTGTTTGGTCTCCAATTACTAGACTGTTTAGAAGAAATTAAGACATTTGTTCTCCTTGCAGAAACTGTGTCACTTGGGAAGGTGGGCTTTGATATTTGAAAAGCTATATATAACTTCCCCTTCTCTGCTTCCACATTGCAGATCAGGATGTAAGTTCTCTGTAACTATTGCAATATCATTCATGCCCACCACTTGGCTCCCCACCATGATGATCATGAATTAAAATTCTTATATTCTAATAAATCTTCCAATTGAATACTTTCTTCTGAAAATATTTAAATAGTTATTGTTTAAATATTTTATTATTATTAATTATTGTTATATTGCCCTGAAGATATACTATGACCAAGGAAAAATAAATCCCTGCATAGTTTTAAAACTCTGGAGGAAAAGGTAGAGAAAGGACACTGGAAAACAGAAAGAACTCTCTTTCTTATGAAACTAAAAATACTTTCCTTGGTCATGGTATATCTTCAGGGCAATAGAACAATAACTAAGACTACATATATATCTATAGATAGATAGTTAGATAGATAGATAGATAGATAGATAGATAGATAGATAGATAGATATTTTCCCCAAGCTTGATTATAAACTATACTACAGAGCTCTGTTTTGGTGAAGAAATTAAGAAAAATATAGATCAATAAAATAAAATGTAATAGAGCAAATAGTAACAAGCCCATGAAACTTCACTCATTTTAATTTTTACCAAAATACCAAATAAAATTTTGGGTAAAAAATACATCATTTTTTTCATTTAATTTTTTATTAGATATTTTCTTCATTTACATTTCAAATGCTATTCCCAATGTCTCCTATACCCTCCCCCTGCCCTGCTCCCCAACCCACTCACTCCCACTTCCTGGCCCTGGCATTCCCCTGTACTGGTGCATATAATCTTCTCAAGACCAAGGGCCTCTCCTCCCATTGATGGCAGTTTTAATATATTATGTTGAATACTGGACAGTCACATGTAGAAGAATGAAACTACATTGTCTTCTCTCATATGATACAAAAATCAAGGAAAAGAGGATCAAAGATCTCAGGAAAAATCCCGAAACTCCTTTCCTCTGAAAATATAAGGAATATTATACAATATATAGACATAGGCAATGCCTTTAAAAAATAATCCAATTACTTGGAAAATATAGCCAACAACTGACAAGTTGGATCACAGAACATTGATAAACTTCTGCAGAGTAACAGAACTGAGTCAATTAAGGACAGAGACAGCCCACAGAATGGGAGTCTGCCTTTGCCAGCTATTCCTCCAACAGGTGATTAATTAATGTCTAGAACACACATATAATTCTTTTTAAAACTAAGCACCAAAAAACACAATGTAGTCAACAAGAAGTAGGGCATGAGTGTGAGCAGAGATTTCTCAAAAGACAAAACAGCCAGGAAGCAGGAGTGGGTGGGTTGAGAAGCAGGGCGGGGAAGGATATAGGGGACTTTGTGGATAGCATTTTAAGTGAAAATGAAGAAAATAGCTAATAAAAAAAGAAAAAATGAATAATTTTTTTAAAAAACAATACTCAACTGTATAATGTCCATATAAATTAAAGCCTATGCTTCTGATTTGTTTGAGATAGTATTTTACTATATAACATAGATGGTCTTCAAATTAGTTTTCTTTGTGTCTCAATACTGAAATTCTGAAATTACAGTAATCACCACATCCAGATTCCTCCATATCCAGCATATGTGTTTCCACATTGTATAATAAATAGATCCACTATGTTAGATGGATTTAACCTACTTGCATTTACTTGGAAATTAAACATGGGTTTATGGAGGTGAATGTGGTTGATAGCTTGACTATGCATGGATATTTGATGTTTGGTTTTGTCTTACAAGTTACTGTGGCACCTGATGCTGAACCATTTAAATAAGTACAATTCTGAGTGTACCTAAATTTGTAGTTAAAATTAAATTTAGGTTTGTATATTTCAGACAGCAGACTGCCTCTTCTCAAGTAGGTGTACCTTATCTAATACACTGATACCCTGAACAAAGCAAAAGCCTAAGTAAAAAAGCCATAATAATGTTGGAATATTATTTTTCTCTATTTCACACTGCAGCAGGTGTTTTTACTGGGCTACATTCGCAGTTAGCTGATATTGGAACTTTTTAGTGGTTACCTCAGTGGCACTCTACCTTTGTAATGCTATGACACATTTATATAGACTTTCATATTGTGGTGACCCTCAACCATAAAATTAGTTTTATTGCTTCTTTATAACTGTAACTTTTCTGCCATTATGAATTGTAATATAAATACTTGTGTTTTCCAATGGTCTCAGCTAACCCCTGTGAAAGGGTTCTTTGACTCCCAAAGGAGTTGAGACCCATAAGTTAAGAACCACTGTTCAAGTCCATTTTCCCTTCTTTTTCTCCACAGAAGATAAGCTAATAGGTAGTTTGATATGTTTGATATGACATAAAATACCTATAGAGCAAATAGACCAAAGTTGCCAGCATGGAACCTCCCAGAGGCTCATTTTCTCATGTGATGTACAATTGTAATAATACCTATCTCAATGTTGTTCAGACTACTGAATAAACTAAGGCAATTTATATGTGCAAAATAAAAATTAAAAACACCAAGAAAATCTTTCTTTGTAAACTTTACTTATACATATTAAGTTTTTCTACAGGAGAATTTGTCTGAACACCGTGGAATTCAAACTTTTCTCATTTTATCACTGAAATCACTGCCATTCAAGGAACAGTGTCTCATGAAAAGGCAGCATACAGTTGAGTTCTTACAGTGTGGACAGACTCAGTCAGGCAAGTCCAGCATGCTTCGAGCAGCACAGTCCTTGATTAGCTCCACCCATGCATGAGTGATCCAACATCCTACCTCCTAAACATCAGTCTCCCATGCAAACATTATCATGTCTGCCCTGGCAGAACTTGGGATATCTTAGCCCCTCAGACTCACTCTGTTTACAGAAGTTTGCAGAGTGAAACAACAGATTTATGAAAATATCACTGGAAGTTATTTTTTTTTATCCTCAAACGCATTACTCTAGAGACATCTGTAAAGCCCTAAGGCCAGCTGCTGTTCTACTATAATACTATGTGTGTTTTTAAAATGGGCCAATTGATAAAAATACAGACATTGAATTTCCCTTACAAAAAGTAGATTGTGACAGAAATACACTGGAGAGAATATTACATTTGTAACACTTTTTGTACATATGGCTGATTACACTAACTGATATGGTCACTTGTTCAACTGACAATGAAACTGTTGTGTACAGTGTTAGGCATGGTGAGACTCAGCAGTGAGATGCAATGTTGTTTTGAAATGTAATATAATAGTGCCATGAATGATATAGGAAAAAAATCTTTTAAAACTTAGACTTCTACTATAAAATTGGACAAAAAGGAGGAAGGCAGAAGGCAAAGAGAATATTTTTCATTATTGAGAAGTACAGTTATGATAATGTTAATTTTAAATTCCCAATGAATGGATGTAATGAACCTTATTGGAGAGTTTCTGAGAGTTTCTTTCTCTTTCCTTTTATCCTCAGTTTTTATCCCAGGAAGAAAGTGTTCATGAGTTTGCATGTAAGACTATTGACCAAGAGCTTGTTTCCTCAAGACTATTCCTGATAATGTATCTAATTGAAATAACTGAGGCAGTTGAGTTAATGTGCCTATATTTTTGCCACAGTAATTTTATTCAGGCCATTTTGACAATCAATACAGAATATAAACTAACAACAATTCACTTGAACACTTAATATTAATACTTAAGAACAGCCACTTCAATAACATTATCCACAACTTCAATGTCATCCACGCACAGTTGATGAGCCGTGTATGAGTAATTAGAACAGATCTTTGACTTGAAGGTCAGTGCTTGTCTTGTCATGATGAGACCCAATATTAGACAGAAATTAAAGGCTTCTTATACATAGGAATTTACATATAAAATCTCTAGGTGGACTCCTTCTTGCTGATGGGACAGACTGAGGCTTGATCTACATAAGTGACAGCCTAGAGAGTTATCTTGGACAATCACACACAGATGCTCCACGATTCTTAACATTGAGCTACTACTAACCTGATTAGGGAGAGAATCTGATCATGATCATCAATGGCCTAAGAATGTTATCTGCAACTTACTTCCTGAGTTTCAGCCATAACATCACTAGGCTGATATTCACCAATAGATCATCTATACTTGTGTGGACAACAAAAAAAAACAAAATAAATCTTCTTTCCTTCATGTTGTTTCTCTCAGGTATTAGGTCATGGAATGCAAAAGCAATTGCATTAGCCAGAGTTTTCTAAATGAAAAGATCTGGGAAAATGAATATATACAGACATATACATACTAGAACTGCTTATAGACTGTGGTCTGAGAGCTCCAACAAAGGCTGTCACACAGGAAAAAGGCACAAAATCAGCCCACACTCTGGAATTTTTAATAGATCTAGTTAGATGTTTCAGTCCTCGATGATTTATGGTAGTCTGCATCAGAATCCCAAAGAACCTGGATTTTATACTTGTTGCAACAAAAGAATAGACAAGTTTTCCAATTATAAAAGTGGCAGACACAAGGAAAATTTTTCTTTTTTCATGTAATTTTATCTGGTCTGTCACTAGATTGCATAACCCAAATTTATCATTTTGTTTGCTTACTTGTTTGTTTGTTTGCTTATTTGTTTTTCTGCTTCAAATAATCTGATTTAGAAAATCCAACACATACATGCCTGATAGCTTGAATTTTAATTTGTTGTAGAAGTAGTACAGTTTTACTAACCTAGTTTAGCCACCACAGTAAGTAAGATAGAAAACCAGACCAAGAAAGGTCTAACTGTATTGTTGCTTAGGTAAGCCTGACCTTGTGATTCTTAGGCAGTTAGAAACAGTCTGTGGGAAGAACCTATGTTTGTTTGGGGAGGTGGGCTGTGAAAGTCTTCAAATGCTCTAAGCAGAGTTGCATGTGGCTTTCTTGTAGGAGTTCAGAAGATGATAGTTATGATGGGAAAGTTATGATTGCTCAGCAAGTGTCAAATGGGAATAAAATAGGGTTGAGTCTATGGCAGAAGTCAGCTATTTATACATTGACAAATAATCTGTCTGTGCCTTGCTTATGGCTTGATAATTGTGCTGAAATAGAGTTTATAAGGCAAAAGCCAATTTTCGCTATAATACATCATTGAGGGTGTGACATGATTATTGTTGGCTGCTTTTGTGCAGACAACACAATGGCTCTTCACTCCAAAACCCAGATGTCTCAGTAGACTTAGAGCTTTTTGAAAGACTAAAAGTTCACTGGATATTGGTTATATTGAGGTTTCATATGAAAGCTGGAGAAGCTGAAGTCTGAGGTTAAGAGAACAAAAATAGTGATGGGTGCTGGGTCATAGGAAGAAATGAGCACACACACACACACACACACACACACACACACTTCTGCTTCCTTGTACAACTTTATAGATCCTAGATTTTTGGAATTACCACATACACAGTGAGAACAAATCTTCCTTCTCAACTAAGGGTTTCTAGTTAGACATTTAGATATGGGTCTCTTATTTGCTTCTCAATCTGCTCAAGTAAAAAGATTAAAAAAAAAACAGAACACAACAATCATAATGTTCATCAAAATAAAAAAATTCTGCATAGCAAAGTAGATGGACAAAGTGCAGAGAGTATGTGAGAAGTGTGTGTGTGTGTGTGAGAACAAAGCTGAGGAGAATCTCTGTGAGTTGGGTTACTTAATGCTGAGGTGGATTACACTAGTTCAATCCTGGAGCCATCATGATAGAAAAAGAGAAATGATTCCCATAGTTGTCCTCTGCCTTACACATTGAAACACACAAACATTGAGAAACACAGAGAGATATAGAGATAGAAGGAGATAGAGATAGATTTCTTGGTGGTGTCGGATCAATAGATAGGTAGATAGATAGATAGATAGATAGATAGATAGATAGATAGATAGATAGATAGATAGATAGATATGCAGAGGTGAGTAAAACAATAAAAATAATGATAAAGTAATTCATAAAGAAAGGCATGTGAACTGTGTACCGCTGAAAATTTTTATAAACTACAGTAGATCTCCATTGAATTGTCTTTAAAGAAGACATACAAAGAGTCAACAAGCATATGGAAATGTTTTCAGCATCATTAATCAGGAAAATAGAAGTCAAAGGTACAATGAAAACAAATGTAAATCAACCTCCTCCACACTGAGTAAAAATAATTCTTAGCTGAAGGACTAGAGAAAATGATTACTTTTGAGGGCATAAAGACAAAAGGGAACTGTTGATAATGTTTTTTGGTATAGCCCTTATAGACTATCACAACAGTAATATGCAGTGAAATATGGTTATCCATAAAAGTACTGAAGCCTGTCATTTGTGACAATGTGACTCTAACTTCACACCACTATGGTATAAAATAACCCAGTCACAGAAAGACAAGCACTGGTGGTTCATAATCCATAATTTTGTGTAGATAAATTGGTGACCTCATGTACATTGAAAACACAATGGTGATTACAGGAGACTGAATAGAGTAAGTGAAGTGGTACATAGTTGCAACTTCTTTGTGCCAGCATGTCAGCCATGGTAATTGAGAAGAAGCTTCCAGACATCATCTGATAAACCTTTCCAGTCTTGGAGGATAATCCTGTTTTCAGTAGTGCAGGCATTTAGCACCTCTTTAGAATAGTGTAATTGTATTCCATAAGTTACCTTTGACTTTAAATTTTAATTTATTATTCTTTTACATATTCAATTTACATCCTGCTCAATGGTCCCCTTCTTGCCATCAGCTCCCACAATGCCCCTTCCCCACCCATCTTGAAGGATGGAACCCCCAGGTATCCCCTCCCCTACTCTGGCACTTCAAGTCTCTGTCACACTCAACCTCCCACTGAGTCCAGACAAGGCAGCCCAGCTACTAGAACATATCCAATATACAGGCAGCAGCTTCTGGGACAGCCCCTGCTCTAGGACCCACCTGTGTATGTTCTTTGATTGGTGATCCAGACTATCAGAATGTCAGAAGTCCAGGTTATTTGACTCTGTTGGTTCTTGCTCTGGAGTTCCTATCCCCTTCAGGGGACTTACAATTCTTCCTTCTATTCTTTGATAAGAATCCTTAAGCTCCATCTATTTTTTGCCTGTGTGTTTCTGTATCTCTCTGACCAAGCTCCTGGGTGGAACCTCTTGAAGGACACCATGCTGCTATCTGCAAGCATAACACAGCATGGTTAATAGTGTTACAGGTTGGTGCTTGTGCATCTGATGTGTGTCAGGTTGGGCCAGTTATTGTTTAGCCATTCCCTCAGTCTCTGCTCCCTCCCCCTGCCAGGATTGCTTATAATCATGACAAGTTTTGGATTGAAAAAAATTGTAGGTGAGTTGGTGTCTCTATCACTCCACTGGGGTTCCTTTCTGAATACAGAAGGTAGAATCTTCAAGTTCCATATCCCCAATGTAGTGAATCACAGCTAAGGTCACCCCATTGATTCTTGGACACCTCCCTTTTCCCAGGTTATGACTCCTGAAGATGCACCCCCTGACCTCCTCACACCTGTAAGTTGCAGATTCATTTATTTATTCATTCATTTTTATGGCCATCTAGCTATCTCTTCTGTCCTTCCCCACATCTGATCCTGATTCCCCTCCCCACTCCCATCTTTCCCAGTTATCTCTTTCCATCTATCTTATATGATTCTTTTATTCTCCCTTCTAAGGGAGATTGGAACTTCTTTGCTTCTGCTATCTTCTTTAGCTTCTTTCATTCTGTAGAGTGCACCATGGTATCTGTATTTTATGGCTAATATCCACTTATAAGTGAGTACATACTATGCAATCCCTTTGGGGACTAGTTTACCATGCTCAGATTGATATTCTTAAGTTCCATGATTTGCCTGCAAAATGTCTTGGTTTATAATAGGTGAATAATAGAATAATATTCCATTGTGTAGATATACCTTACTTTCTTTATCCATTCTTCATGTGAGGTACATCTAAGTTGTTTTCAGTTTCTGGCTATTACTAATAAAGTTGCTATAAACATAGTTAAGCAAGTGTCTTGTGGGATGGCGGAGCATCTTTTGGATATATGCTGAGGGGTAGAATAACTGGTTCTTGATATAGATCTACTGCAAGTTTTCTGAGAAAAATACCAAATTGATTTCCAAAGTGGTTGTACAAGTTTGCACTTTGACCAGAAAGAGAGGAATGTTACCTTTGCTCCACATTCTTAACAACATGTGCTATCTCATGAGTTTTTTTTTTTTTTTTATCTTAGTCATTCTGATGGGTGTAACATGGAACCTCAGAGTTGTTTTGATTTGCATTCCCTGATGACTAAGCACTTTGAACATTTATTTTAGTGCTTCCTGGCTATTTGATATGCCTCTGTTAAGAATTCTTAAATATGCAACAAAGGAGAGAGAGAACCTGTAAAGACCATATTCAAAGGTTAGATACCATCCAAGTTGAGGGATGGGGCCACCCACCCATCTCAAAAATATTAACTCAGATTTGCTCCTGTCTAAAATAAATATAGGGAAAAAGAGTGAAGCAGAGACTGAAGGAAAGGCCATCCAGAGACTACCCCACCTGGGGATTCATCCCATATACAGACGCCAAACACAGACACATTTATCGAAAATAAATACAAGGTGATTGCTTTTGTATTTTATCCAGAACAGTGTTTAAATTTTGCTTTTAGTTTATTTACAGTGAAAGAGAAGCAAGCATTTAACTATTGATTAGATGAGTAGAAAAGGAGAATGTCATCCATATAATGAATGGCCAATACGTTGGGAAATTTAATCAGCACTGACTTAAGTGCTTTATATACACAATATTGACATATTGTGGGGATATATTTCTACTGATATTGATTCATTTGGTGTTGATTATTTCAAGTAGGAACAGAGAATGCAAAATATTCTTTATCATCAGGATAAAAAGGAATAGAGGAAAAATGAATCTAAGTCAAATATGATAGTATAATGTCCTTGAATAATCAAAGTAGGAACAGGAAACTCTGGATGGCTTCCATTCTTTTTAATAGTTGTATTTATACCCTTGAGATCACATAACAGTCAAAATTTATTCATTTTCTTTTCATGAATTACTAAAATAGTAGAGTTTCAAAGAAAATTGAATATTAAATATGTTCTAGTTGTAACTTTTCCTGCACTAGAAGTTGGGCCTGTTTTAGTTTTCCCCATGAAGGGACCATTGATTAATCTTACTGGGTCATACCTGTTTGAGGTAAAACAAAAAACCTAAAAGGTGACAGTAGAGTCCTTCCTAATTGAACCAGGGAATACATCTAGGTAGGTTTTGTAAAAGGCCCCAGGGAAAGGCTTACCGGATCACAGATAGTTCAGAAACTGTCCAGAAGGTACAACTGCCACAGAATACATTGCTGACCATGCCAAGGCCTGACAAGAGTTGTTCAGCAAAATAATTTTTTTTTAAAAATTATCCTCTTCCAGGAGTATAAGCAGTAGTAGTAGTAGCATCAGCAGGAGGAGGAGGAGGAGGAGGAGGAGAATAAGAAGAAAAAGTAGAACAAGAAGGAGGAGGAGGAAGAGGAGGAGAAAGAGGAGGAGAAGCAGAAGCAAAGGAAGAACAGGAAGAGGAAGAACAGGAAGAGGAAGAAGAAGAAGAAGAAGAAGAAGAAGAAGAAGAAGAAGAAGAAGAAGAAGAAGAAGAAGAAGAAGAAGAAGAAGAAGAAGAAGAAGAAAGTATTAGAACATGAAAACAAATGTAGGAATTATAACATACCAGAGAGAGAGAGAGACAGAGAGAGAGAGAGAGACAGAGAGAGAGAGAGAGAGAGAGAAATTGATTCAGGAAACATGGAAACATGCAGCAGCATCAAAACACTAAATATTTGAATTAAAGACAGACCTAAGAAAGATTAGTCGATACAATGGTATAGATGATCAGCAAGCTCATGACAGATTTACCTAAATTAAGAAATGTTAAAACCATGCATATTTAAGAAGCACACAGAAGACAAAATAGACACAGAAAAATAAGAAAGAAAAGAAAAGAAAGAGAGAGAGAGAGAGAGAGAGAGAGAGAGAGAGAGAAGATTTCCATGGCATAATTAAAAAACTACATATGGAGAACAAAGAAAAATTTATTATTATTAAAAGTTGTAAAAGAAAAATTGCAAGTCCCATGCAAACAAAAACCCATCTTAATAACACCTGATTACTCAAATGGAAACTTAAAAGGCGAAGGAAACCAGAGACATATACTACACATGTACTAAAAGGTCATTGATGTCAACCTGTACTACTGTGCCAAGAAAAATCATCTGCAATAGTTGAGGGGTAAAGGTAACTTCTTCATAATTCAAGCATGCCAAAATAAGTTATATCCAAAAAGAGCAAACATATCCAAGAGTCTATAAAAAGAAAGTAGCAATATTAAATTAGTGAGACCCAAAGTATAGCTAAAAATGGCAAACAGCAAAATAGCAACAAACTAATTGCAAGCAACATACATTTTTAAATAACAACATTAAATTTTAATAAAATAAAGCCTTCTATCACAAGTAACAGGTTCGCTAAATAACCTAAGATACAAGATTAATTTTTCTCCTATATCCAAGAAACTCAAGTCTTATGAGAGCCATCACCTTAAAGAGAAAAGATTAAATAAAAAGTACCCCAAGTAAATACACTGGGGAAGAAATCATGTATCACCATCCTACTATCTGACAATACTTAATACAAGAGATAAAGAAGGAGAGTTCATTCTAACCAAGGGAAAAACTAACCAAGAAGAAATTTTAGTCCAGAATTTAGTATTAAATTTTGGTCCTCTGACATGTCAATTTCATATAATTAGTAATACTGGAATTATAAACGCAATAAACTCAGCTCACTCATAGTAGCTATTTTAATACCTCACATTCTATGACAAATAAGGTCTGGACAAAAGCAAACATAGGCACTGGCAGAACCTCTCAGGAGACAGCTATGTCAGGGTCATGTCAGCAAGCTCTTGTTGGCATCTGCATAGTGACTGGGTTTGGTGGTTATTTATGGGATGGATCCCCAGGTGGGACAGTCTCTGGATGGTCATTCCTTCAGACTCTCCCCCTAACTTTGTCTCTGTAACTCCTTCCACGGGTATTTTGTTCCCCCTTCTAAGAAGAACCGAAGTATCCACACTTTGGTCTTCCTTCTTCTTGAGTTTCATGTAATTTGCAAATTATATCTTGAGTATCATGTATTTTGAGCTTCTGGACTAATATCCACTTATCAGTGGGTGCATACCATGTGTGCTCTTTTGTGATTGGGTTACCTCACTCAGGATAATATCCTCCAGATCCAACCATTTGTGTAAGAATTTCATGAATTCATTGTTATTAATAGCTGTGTAGTACTCTATTGTGTAAATGTACCATATTTTCTGTATCCATTCCTCTGTTAAGCTTGCTGACTGGAGACTGACATAGCTGTCTCCTGAGAGGCTCTGCCAGTACCTGACAAATAAAGGAGTGGATGCTCACAGTTGTCAATTGGAAGGAGCACAGGGTCCCCAAGGAAGGATCTAGAGAAAATACCCAAGGAGCTGAAGGGTTTGCAGCCCCACAGGAGGAACAACAATATGAACTAACCAGTACCCTCAGAGACCCCTGTAACTAAACCACCAATCAAAGAAAACACGTGGAGGGGCTCATGGCTCTAGCTGTATATGTAGCAGAAGATGGCCTTGTCGGTCATCAATAGCAGGAGAAGCCCTTGGTCCTATGAAGGTTCTATGACCCAGTATAGGGGAATGTCAGGGCCATGAAGCAGGAGTGGGTGGGTTGGGGAGCATTGGGAGAGGGGAGAGCATAAGAGATTTTCAGAGGGGAAACTAGGAAGGGGGATAATATTTGAAATGTAAATAAAGAAAATATCTAATTAAAAAGGGGGGGGCAAACAAAGATCTCAGGACTGTATGACTTAATGGATTAAACATTATATATACTTGACAAATATCAAAAGAATAATCTACTCAAACCCAAGGTATATATGTAGCCCATAGAATCTCTTTTAAAATAAACCTCATATTGAGACCAAAAAAATATTGACAAAATCTGAAATACTGAAACAGTTTTCATATCATTCCTGACAAAAGAAATAAAGTTTAAAATTAACAGGAACACTTTCTGCATTAAATGCAGAAATTCAAGGAGATTACCACATTAATGAGTTTGACTGTTTGGTCAAAGAGAAAAGAATTGAAAAGGACATTCTATAACTAACTGAAAATTAATCACAACACAACAAAAAAGTCTCTGAGGCATAGAACAAGTGGTGGTAAGAGAAATTGATAGCTAGAAATATATACTTTTATTTACTATTATTATTATTAGTATTATTATTATTTTGTTTTTTCGAGACAGGGTATGTAGCCTGGGCTGTCCTGGAACTCACTCTGTAGACCAGGCTGGCCTGGAACTCAGAAATCTGCCTGCCTCTGCCTCCCAAGTGCTGGGATTAAAGGCGTGTACCACCACCGCCTGGCCTAGAAGTATATTCTTTTAAAAACAAGAAATATAACAAACAAATCCCTTGATGACCAATGAAGTATTTGGAAGGAAAAGCAAATAAAATGTTTAATGCACAAATGAAATAAAATCATATATAAATCGAAGTGATAAATCAAAAATCTAGTTGAAAGATTAACATGATTAACAGACATTTGGCAACATTTGCCAAAATAGAAAGATTACACCAATTAATAGATAGATGATAAATAAGAAAACATTATAACACACATTAAAGCATTTCAAAATACTGTATATGAATACTTTATAAACCAACAGAAATGAAGAAATTCATGAACATATATAAATAACCAACTTTAAGCAAATAAAAGAACACTTTCTTGAATAGAATTATAACCAATATAACTTTGGGTTTGAAGTCGATTTTATTTGATATTAGAATGGCTACGCCAGCTTGTTTCTTTGGACCATTTGCTTGGGAAATTGCTTACCAGCCTTTTATTCATAAGCCTTTTACTCTGAGGTAGGATCTGTCTTTGTCCCTGAAGTGGGTTTCCTGTAAGCAGCAAAATGTTGGGTCCTGTTTATGTAGCCAGTCTGTTAGTCTCTGTCTTTTTATTGGGGAATTGAGTCCATTGATATTAAGAGATATTAAGAAAAAGTAACTGTGGCTTCCTCTTATTTTCGTTGTTAGAATTGGGATTTTGTTCTTGTGACTATCTTCTTTTAGATTTATTGAAGGATTACTTTCTTGCTTTTTCTAGAGCGTAATTTCCTTCCTTGTTTTGGAATTTTCCCTTTATTATCCTTTGAACGGCTGGATTAATGGAAAGATAATGTGGGAATTTAGTTTTGTCAAGGAATACTTTGGTTTCATCATCTATAGTAATTGAGAATTTTGCTCAGTATAGTAGCCTGGGCTGGCATTTGTTTCTCTTAGGGTCTGTATAACATCTGGCCAGGATCTTCTGGCTTCCATAGTCTCTGGTGAGAAGTCTGGTATAATTCTGATAGGTCTGCCTTTATATGTTACTTGACCTTTTTCCCTTGCTGATTTTAATTTTCTATCCTTATTTAGTGAATTTGTTGTTCTGATTATTATGTGTCAGGAGGAATTTCTTTTCTTGTCCAGTCTATTTGGAGTTCTGCAGGCTTCTTGTATGTTCATGGGCATCTCTTTCTTTAGGTTAGGAAAGTTTTCTTCTATAATTTTGTTGAAGGTATTTACTGGCCCTTTAAGTTGAAAATCTTCATTCTCATCTATACCTATTATCCTTAGGTTTGGTTTTCTCATTGTGTCCTGGATGTCCTGGATGCTTGGGGTTGGGATCTTTTTGCATTTTGCATTTTCTTTGATTGTTGTATCCATGTTTTCTATGGAATCTTCTTCACCTGAGATTCTTTCTTCCATCTCTTGAATTCTGTTGGTAATGTTAGAATCTATGGCTCCTGATTTCTTTCCTAGGATTTCTATCTCCAGAGTTGTCTCCCTTTGGGTTTTCATAATTGTTTCTATTTCCATTTTTAGATCTCGAATGATTTTGTTCAAGTCCATCACCCGTTTGGTTGTGTTTTCCTGTAATTCTTTAAGGGATTATTGTGTTTCCTCTTTAAGGACTTCTACCTCTTAAGTAGTGTTTTCCTGTATTTCTTTAAGTGAATTATTAATGCCATTTTTAAAATCCTCTATCAGCATCATGAGATATGATTTTAAATCCGAATCTTCCTTGGAATTGTTCCTCCTTTGATTCTGTTAGCCTCTGTCAGCACTCCTGGGAGTCCAGCTCTCTCTTGAGTCTCAGTGGTCAGAGTGCTCTCTGCAAGAAAGCTCTCCTCTTTCAGGGAAGGTGCACAAAGGTCTGGAGATCAGCTCCACCTCCTGGATGATGATGAAAGTCCAAAGGAACTCTGTCCAAGAAGCTCTGTTGCTTCTGCAACCTGTGTGCTCTTCTATGAGGTCTGGTCTCTGAGAGACCTGAGATCCAAGATTGGGACAGCACTTTCAATGACTCTTTGTAACTCTTTTATACAGCCAAGAATACAATCAATTGAGTAAAAATGTATCCCATGTAGGAAGAGAGTCTTCCCCAGTCATATATCTGACAGAGTATTTTTCGTGATATACTTTCACAAAATATCTCATGATTTCAAGGATTTTACCAGACCTTGCAACAAATTTAATGTTATATTTTGAGAATCTCTAAGGCTATGTATTCAATGACAGTATTAAATATGGTATTGTACTTGGTAATAAGTTTAACTAGCTTTTTAAAAAACAATGTAACCAATTTTATTATGCCTGCCACATTTCAATGTAAACAGTTTTTACCAATTAAGATAAATTCTGGCCTTTTATCTTAAATTATATACTATTCTATGGTGTTAATCCCAAATAATGTGTGTAAATTTGTGTTTAGCTGAGTGTAGCTAAAATGTTGAAAGCAAACCTAAATGAAACAAATTTTCTATAAATGTTGGGAGCAACATATGGATAGAGGTTGATAACATTTCTTTGGTTTTGAATGATATTCTGAGTCAGCTGCAGTCTATAAAGTAATTTATTTTCTTATAAAACTCTGTTTGGCCTACCATACCAGTTTTCAGTGCTATTCAAAAAATACAGAACAAAGCCACTTGTTAGAATCAGAAAGGCTAACAACAGAGTGATAATGGATAGAGAATTGGAAGGACAGATCAGACACAAAAGAATTGCAGGTCAGGGAATTATGTGGAAAATTCAAATTTTGACTCACTCTGGATCAAAGTATAAAAGAGAACTCCTGTTCTTATTCTTTCATATGATGTCAATATGTTTTGTTGTACTCTTCAAGGTTATCTTAATGTGTCAATCAGCAGAAGCAATAATATTGAGAATAAATAAAAAAGTCAAAATTGAAAGAAGAGTCAAAAGAACAAGTTTCCCAATATAAAAGTAAAAATGAAACCAGAGAGTTCTTATTTAAAAAGAAAGGAAATATGGAAAGGAAGAAAGGAAGAAAGGAAGAAAGGAAGAAAGGAAGAAAGGAAGAAAGGAAGAAAGGAAGAAAGAAAGAAAGAAAGAAAGAAAGAAAGAAAGAAAGAAAGAAGAGGAAGGAAGGAAGGAAGGAAGGAAGGAAGGAAGGAAGGAAGGAAGGAAGGAAGAACAGAAAAATGGCTAAGACCTATGTAAGAATGTTCAATATTCTTCATAATTAGGAAAATTTAAGTTAAACTGTCTCTGAGATTCCATCTTATCTCAGTCAGAAAGGCTAAGATCAAGTAAATAACAGAAAACAAATGATGGGTAGGGTGCTAGAAAAAGAAAATTCAATGTCTGCTGGTGAGACTACAAAGAATATCCTTTAATATAATCATGTATAATTAGAGTTTGATGCAAACTTTTCACGTTAAATTATTATTTCTTTGTTAAGAATAAATAATCATTGTTTATCTCTACTCATTTCTTTAGTCTGAAGTCTATTTCATCAGATATTAGGATAGCAATGCCTTCCATGGTGATTCTATTCATGAGGAATATCTATCTTTTTACTTCAAGGTAGTCCATATGATTTTAAAAATGAGACCCCCATAGATGACAGAAAATGTATTTTGTTTTTCAATTCATTATGCTATCCTGTGTCATTTAATAGGAACATTGAGGTCATGAAAATTTAATGTTTTTATTGAAAATATGTGTTGATTTGCAGCTATGTTGTCGCAGTATTTTGTGCTGTTTATTTTCTTTATTTTTTTGTAATTTGTGTTTCAGTAATTATAGCATCATATATTTTCTATAAATTCCTGAGTATAATTCTCTCTCCAATTTGAAATAGAGCTGCCAGGATTAGGTAAAGAGCTGATTCTATAGGTGTGGCTTATTTTAACCTGTTTGAATCATGGAAATGTTATCTTTCTCCTTAAACTATGTCAGATAGTTTTTCAGGTTCCTTTGATTTTTAAAATTTACATCTTAGAAATCAGGTGTTTCTCTGAAGGCTTTGTTTTTGCAGTGGATTTGTTATTTTTCTCATATAACTTTCAATATTCTTTCTTTTTTCCATAGTCTTAGTATTTTAATTATGTTAAATCATAGGCAGTTTCTTTCTTCTCTTGTCTATTTGTTGTTCTGTATACCTTTCTTTGGTTGGGAATTTTTCTTCTATGATCTTTTTGACAATATGATCTATGTGGTTGAGCTACTGTTCTCTTTTATCTGTACCTATAACTTGAAGATTTGATGTTTTTACAATGTTAAATATTTCCTGCACATTGTTTGTGTGATTTTATTTTCTTTATAATCTTTACAAGCATAGGGGAACTTCTCTAATATATCTTTCACACTTGATAGTCTATATTTTTTAGCATGACCCCAGTCAATTCTGAGACTGACAGCAAATTTATTATTCCAAATCTGCTTTATGCCATTTTAATTACATGTAAATATCAAAGGTGAGCAGCACAATAAGGAATTAGCAAGGCAGTAAAAAAAGTCCTGTGATTTGATTATTCCCATGAAATTTGTTTCCAAGGGCTTTTCAGAATGACCAAAATCCATTCTACATGTAAGGCTCTCCCCTTGAGATTTCTAATTAGGTTATTGTGTTTTAACATTCTACCTTCATATCAGCATAAATAATTGTACTGGCTAGGTTTTGTGTCAACTTGACACAGCTGGGTTATCACAGAGAAAGGAGCTTCAGTTGGGGAAATGCCTCCATGAGATCTAGCTGTGAGGCATTTTCTCAATTAGTGATCAAGGACCCCTTGTGGGTGGGAACATCTCTGGGCTGGCAGTCTTGGGTTCTTTAAGAGAGCAGGCTGAGCAAGCCAGTAAGGAACATCCCTCCATGGCTTCTGCATCAGCTTCTCTTTCCGGACCTGCTTGAGTTCCAGTCCTGACTTCCTTGGTGATGAACAGCTATATGGAAATGTAAGCCGAATAAACCCTTTCCTCCCCACTTGCTACTTTGTCATGATGTTTGTGCAGGAATAGAAACCCTGACTAAGACAATAATCTTCAACATTTCTGTTTGTTCATTTAACTCAGTTTTCAAATCTTGGATTGTCATCATTTTCCTCAACTGTTTATTGTTCTCTACTTGGATAAACTATAAATCATTTATTGCAATCCTCTTAAGTTCATCAAGCTGCTTTATTTCTTTTTTATTTAAATTCTTTGAGTACTTTTTAAAATTTTTTTTTATTATTCTAGGTCCTGGGGTTCATCTAAGTAATGCTTAATGAAGAATATTTCTGTATAACTGGTAAATAATGCAGTGAACATATTGCCGTTGTTTTGTATTTTGTTTGTTACTGCTGTGAGACCTGTTTATTTTGCTCACTGTGTATCTGATGTGGACATGAGTGCTCTGCTGTTACACAGGTTTTGGCAACAATAATAGAGTTTTGATATGGTAAAGTTAGGTCTTTCAATTCTTTGATGGACACATTTTTATGGACACTAGGGTAGGTCTCAGTGTTAAAGAGGGTGCAAGGAATATGCAGTCAGATATGCCCCAGTACAGGGAAATGCCAGGGCCAGGAAGCAGGAGTGGGTGGGTTGGGAGAGGGGATAGGGGATTTTTGGAGAGGAAACTAGGAAAGGGGATAGCATTTGAAATGTAAATGAAGAAAATATCTAATAAAAACAGAAAAGTCAGAAGGGTCTAGGCTAAAGAACAGGATTATGTGCTCACCTGGCCTTGAAGGTATGACATTTGGAAATGTGGTTGATAATCAATGATAGTCTAATTAAATTAAGATTAAATAACAAGAAATCAAGAAATTCAACTGGAAGTTCTTTTAAAGATACACAGAAAACTGCCATTAACTACTTATCTCAAAATGCAAAGATTTTAATATTTTAATAGTATGCAAAACATGGAAAAAGTAACTACTTATTACATCTGTACTGGCTAGTTTTGTGTCAACTTGACACAGCTGGGGTTATCGCAGAGAATGGAGCTTCAGTTGGGGAAGTACCTCCATGAGATCTAGCTGTGGAGTATTTTCTCAATTAGTGATCAAGGGGGAAAGGCCCCTTGTGGGTGGGACCATCTCTGGGCTGGCAGTCTTGGGTTCTATAAGAGAGCAGGCTGAGCAAGCCAGTAAACAACATCCCTCCATGGCTTCTGCATCAGCTCCTGCTTTCTGACCTGTTTGAGTTCCAGTCCTGACTTCCTTTGGTGATAACAGCAGTGTCCTTTCCTCCCCAATTTGCTTCTTGGTCATGATGTTTGCCCAGGAATAGAAATCCTGACTAAGACAACATCGAAATGTAAGTGAAGAAGTTATAAAAATGATTACATGTGTTAAGCTACAATAAAAATAAAGTAAACACACACATGTGGCACCATCCATTAAGAATAACCCTGTCTTTCATTTCTCCTAAGCCATGTATCACTCTACCTACCTTTTATAAGGGCCCTATGCCAACATCCCACTCTTTTTTCCTATGTCACCCAATACCTCATTTGCCTTTTGCAGAGAATATGCCAAGAGGGCCTTTTTCTCTACCCTTTATACTCTTGACAACCCCTCATCTGCTTTTACCAGTACTGAGTGGTGAGTGGGCCATAAGTACTCCAGAATGTACCACACACATGAGATCAGCACCTGATAAGCATTTTGGTGCCTTTATTCTAAACTTTACCCATTCTTACAAGGTATACTTACTAGCACTTAGCCAACTAGGCAAATTCTATGAAAGTATCAGTCCTCCGGGCTCCATAACCTTGGGTACCTTCTGAGATACTCAGCCTAGGGTCCTCCCTTCTTGAGACTTTCTTTAAGGACAATAGAACCAGACAGATAAGAAGTCATCTGCCAGCAACTTGGCTCCATTCAGATGGCTCCAATTCACTAATCAAAACACATCTTAACTGACTGGACTAGGAAACAGTACTCATGATTTTGTTGCTATAAGATATACATTTTGCCTTCACTGATTGATACTACCATGGAGTGAAAGGATGAAGAAAAACATTCTAAGCAAATGCAATAAGGAGGAGCAAATATTGCTCTCCTAATCTTTTACACAATAAGCTTAAAACCAAAGCTAATTCAAAGAGACAAAGAAGGCCATTCATTTTGATAAAAGGAATGCTCAGTCTAGGGAACACCATAATTCTAAACTATTATATATCCAAGTTTGGTCATAAAATAAAAAAAAATAGTAGACATTTAGCCATAAAAATCTCCAATATAGTTATAGCAGAACTATTGGTATTTGGTTCAGTTAAGGAAGAGAGCAACAGTAGAGTATATAAGAGAAGGAATACTTGGTTTTTAAAAATTCAGCATGAAGATGATGGAAGATAAGTGAGTCAAGAAGGCAGGTGATAATTTAACCAAAATGAAGGACTTCTGAATTCTGTATGAAAATGTATTTATGTATTAGCATATTAAAAGTTATATTTTATTCAAAAGAAGAATTTGACAGCAGATAACCTGAATGCCTAGAAAAAGCTGCTTCTACAAATCATGTGTTATTAAGCAAAATCTCCAGTCCCTGTAATTGTAACCTCCTAAATACCTGGTGGACAGGGAAATCCAGTGGGCTCTCCCACATATCCACCAGCAAGACAGGCTCTTGCCATGGCTTTTTTTGTTTCTAAAAATCAAATGGTAAAATTTTCTTGCTGAAGGCTGAATGTGCCTTTCCTGGACTCTGTAGAGAAATAAAGCAGAAACAGCTTGGGAATTCCTCTATGATGGCTAGTTTTCACTGCCTCAGGAGGTACTATATAGACAGTTGATGGAGAAATAACATCTGTAGTCACACCATTTGTGAACCCTATAAACTGTAAGAACAAACACACCAAGCACTATGTTCCCACTTGTTCAAATGTGGTACAACTTTTGGAGGAATAATGCACTGCTCTTTGGCCAGATTTTCATCCCCTACTGCAAACTTAGTCAAATACCTTGCTGAAATAATAGTAGGCCATTGTGGGAAGAAGGAGCCTGTATCCTGTCATTCAGCTCAATCGACCTAGCAACAAGGTTCCTTCTATATATTTATGTTATAAGCAGGAACCAATGTTACTACTCTCAGCCTTAAATTAAAGAAGCCTCTCTGTCCAGTGAATACTGGTAGAAGCAGACTCATGGCTCTATAAAGTGCTGAGAATAAGTGGTAGATGAGTGTTCAGTCCTAGAGACAATTGTAGCATCATTCCCTTTAAAGGCTCAGGGAACATTTCAGAGCAGGAGAATGATAGGTATTATGGGGAGAGAGTTAAGAGACTGTAGAGAGGACTAAACTATATGCATGTGTGGAATTGTCAAAACACAAAAATATATAAAATATTTAAAATAAAATAATAAAACAAAGCTGTGAGGTCGACAGGAAAACTCATACACATATGCCTCAGAGCAAGAGCTATAACACAAACCACAACTTTGTGAGAGAACCCTGAAACCATACCTAAAGAATTTCTCACCAGGGATTTCTGTCCAATAACTATTTTTTCAGCCTCGGGCTGTGCTACCCTTAGTATTGATCGCTGAGTAGTCTTGCAATTAATCTTCTTGGCCAAGTATGGTTGTTTCAAAATAAAATAACATGTTATATTCCTTTTTTTTTTTTTTTTGCATTTTCATTTTTCCTGTTGCTCATCAGACTTTATATCCAGCCAAGGTTTTCTTATTGTTATGTAAGGAATGACAAATTGAATACATATTTTCTTCTTATTAATTAATTCCTTCAACTAATTATTATAACACTATTTGCAATTCTGATCACAGGATGTTTATACGTATATGTATATATTTAATTATTATTCCGTAAATTATTTCTTCAGCTTTTTCCCTCATGTGTTTGATCTTGATTTATAAAATATTCAAAGCATATTACTCAGAGAGATATCTGAAATTCACATTTTTGTAGTGAATGTTAATAATAATTATCTTAGTTTCAAAGTGTAGTAGATCACTGGAATTTTGATAGTCTTTGTATATATTACAACCCTGATACTTTATTTGTAAATTATCTTATAAATTCTTATCAGTTATAGAATAAAGGATACAGGATACAGGTAGTAAACTGGGAGTACTGGTAATTCTTTAGGTTCAAACTGTGTGCCACTCTCATAATAAAGTTCCAAACAAAGTGGGCTAAATTTTTCCTAATAAGCAAGGTATCCCAATAAGAATTCATTGCATATCTACAAATGACTAAGCCAGGGGATTCTCAGCCTATAATTTCTAAGCCCCATGTGGTACAACCATTCCTTTCATAGAGTTTGCATATCAGATACCCTCATTTAACATATTTATATTATGATTAAAAATGGTAGCGAAATTACAGTTGTAACATAGTTAGGAATATAAGTTTATGGTTGGGGTCACTACTACATAAGGAAATATATTAAAGGGTCCAGCGTTAGGAAGGTTGAGAAACATAGGCCTCAATTTATTTCTTTAACATAGATGTGCTTCCTTACAGCTGAAATCTAGCTCTCAGGAGGCCAAGAAAGAAAAACCATGAATTTACAAATACATGAGCTACATAGTAAACCTTGTCCCAAACATATACTAAGAGGCTCAAACCAAATTTTATGAGATCCAGAGACCATGCTTCATTTGTTCCTTCTCGCTATTTAACACACACTGTGTTTACAGATAGGATGATTAATGAAGTGCTTTAAACGCTCATAAATAAAAAGAATATTTTAAAGTATGAAAAATATTTATAACTCTGTCATACAAATGTCTAAGTCCTACAAGTGAGGATCGTGAAGTGCCCAGACTGATTTCTCCCGAAATGTTCCATTAATTACCATTCTTTTTTTTTTTTGTTTTTTTTTTTTTTTTTTTTTTTGTTTGTTTTTTTTGTTTGTTTTTGTTTTTCGAGACAGGGTTTCTCTGTATAGCCCTGGCTGTCCTGGAACTCACTTTGTAGACCAGGCTGGCCTCGAACTCAGAAATCCGCCTGCCTCTACCTCCCAAGTGCTGGGATTAAAGGCATGCGCCACCACACCAGGCTCATTAATTACCATTCTTAATGCTGTTTGAAAACACTAGTATTCGACACAGGTCAAAGTCAGTGTGCCCATATCTCCAACGCTGCCTTTCTTCCAGCTCATAATTTACCTTATAAAAGGCAAATTTTAAACAGCTAATACCCAAACTTGAAAACACAGGCTTTCCAATATTTATCTTGTGTAACTCACTTTTTGTCTTGAGTTTTATTTTCCTACTAAACCTGATGAGGCTTGCACATCCTCTGAAGCATCTTCCTTGGATGAGGCTGAGTTTCTCATATCCCAATCCATTCTACCCTAATTGGCCTTAATATCTTGAAGAAGTCCATTCCCTCTTTTCAAAGAGGAAAATCATACTGAATTTTGAAACAACCATGTATACCTGGAGAAAACATATCCATTAGTAATACTTAGTCTTGAAATAATAATGGCTATATTTTCTTTATGCCCATATACTGGTTCAACAATATACTTTATTTAGTACAAATAAAAATACTAATGTGAGCATTTTAAGTTCATCAAAGTATTAAATATGAAGAAAAAGATTATATATAATACATACTGGTTAAGATTTTTAAAACAGAATAAAAATAGAATTATATAATGTGGAACAAAATAGACATTCATAGAGAAACTATCCTCCTAAATAACTGAAATATAGTATTCAGAGAGATTAAATTTCATTATCGTGTCGATGTTAAAGAGTTCATACAACATGCTCTAAAAAGATGCAAAATATAGAGCAGAAAGTTTATGAAACCTCTAAAACATATATTCTAAATAATTAAATTATATGATAATATGTTAAAATTATGAATTTAGAATCATCTTTAAGAAATCATATTTATTTATTTCTATCCATACTTAGTCCTTTTAGGATTTTTTTTTTTTTAATCTGCCAAGGGCCATCCAGGAGAAATGGCAAATGGCATTAGAGCTCATGGAATGTGACCCATAGGTTGCCACCACCACATGGGTGAGCCTTAGTGTGGCATGACCCTGAGGACTATGTAACCTCAGGTTTTATGCTGTTATGGAGTTTTGCTCTGCCTGCTGCCCTTACATCTCTCTTAATCTAAGAATTACTCGAAAATGTTAAAGGGTCTTCTAGTCCCTCACTGAGCAGTATTTTGGCACTCACAATAACAATGCTTGATCTCTTTCAAGCACTGCTGCTGGAGCAGATTAATGATTCAATCATTACTACCCTAGGAAAGAATTTAGAGAGGTAGATTGTCAGCAATGACCATTACTCTTAGAAAACATTTGGAAAACTAAAATTTTTAGTGATGCTAGGTTGAGATTTTTTTTTCTACTAGCTCTGATACTGAAAATCTCAGGGAATAATTTGAAGTTCAGAAAGGCACTCTCTTATTACCTAAGCTAGTGACATTTCTGGTCAGGAGCAAGAACAACCAATGGCAGCAGTGGCTGACTTGATTCTCACTGAGGCTGGATTGATAATGATTGATTTCTTATGCCCATTTTTGCCTTTGACTTCCTGATATGATTTCTTAAGAATTGCTGATATGTAGATATATATTCTGAGCATTTAAGGTAGATATGGCTGATTTTTATATAAAAGTTTGGATTTAAAATTCTTTTCAGATACTTATGAGATTATATTTAAAGACAAATAATAAAATAATTACTCATTTCGTTGTAACTGCAAATTGCTTCCTGCCAGTAAGAGACACTGGGGGAGAAAGCTACCTTACTTGCTTATGTGTTGTTAATGTATAACAAGTTGCTTAGTTACAAATGTACATGGTTTTGGGTAATAATCTGTTTTCTATACCTATACAAAGTAATGTTATTTCTTGTAAAGGTATTGGGGAATACACTGTATTTTCTTCTAGTTCGCTAGAAGAAAACTAAACCATAATCACATTGTAATTTTATACTGTGTGAAAGATTTTGCTGGGTTATATAAGCTATGGAAAAACGAATAAGGTAAGGTGGCTGGAATTTTGTTCCTTCCATCCATCAACTGTGTGTATGTATGTATATGTGTGAAGTTTGTGTGAATGGGTGTGCCCTTCCCCCAGTCTTGAGCTGGCTAAATAGACGTTAATTGTTTGCCACAGGTAGTCTCCTGCCAACCTAGCTGACCTGGGGTGGAGTCTTGCAGCTTGCCACACCTGTGGTTTCCTACAGGAGCAGACTGCCTGCTGAGCTTGCTTTGTAACATAATCCAGCTGAAACATAGGATGGCTCTGTGGGTTTTTCCCTATATAAACACAGACCTAAAAATTAAACTTTGAGCCTTGATCAGAAACCTTTGTCTTGGCTTCATCCTTCTCTCACTGACCCATCCTTTTTCATTTCCATCCTCCCTTTCAGTTAACCCAGCTCATCCAGGGCTGCTGGACAGCTACAAATGGGGGCTAGAACAACATGCATTCCTTCCATCAATGGTGTGTATGCATGTATATGTGATGAATGGGGGATTGGAAAATTGGTCCTGCCATCCATCAACTATGTGTGTGTATGTATGTATATGAGTAACTTTTGTGTGAGAATGTGCGGGAACATTCTTCTATCTTACACATATGTGTAAGGTTTGTGTGAGTAGGGGTTGACACATCATTCCTTCCATCCATTAACTATGTGTATGTGTGAAATTCTTGGAACCTATAACCATTTTATGTATGAACTATATGACTGTTTTTAGCCAGTATGCATGTATATGTGTATGCAGGTATGTTTGTGTGTATAAAGTTATTGAATTATTGTTTGTGTCTATAAAGTTTGTGTGTATAAAGTGATTTTGCATTTTGTTTCATCCATTTAGCACACAAGGTTGTGTGTGTGTGTGCATGTATGTGTGTATATGTGTGTGTGTTTGTGTGTGTGTTGCATGCATGTGTGAATTTTCTCTCCCCTTTCTTGCTGGCCCTAATGTGTTAAAAGAGGTCATAGATTTTCTGCTGGCCACAGGAAATCCCACCCCCAATAGCTTAAGCTTTCTTCCCTCAGAAACAAAGTATGCTGATAACTTCTCTAATCACTAGCTGCCTTTGGCAGCAGCCTCTGTAGGTATCTGGATCCATCCCCATCAGCAGCTCTGACTTCCAATGGCTACAATGCCTCAGCTTACCCACCACATGGTTGCCAAAGCTATTCATTGGAACTTAACCTTTAGTTTTAGCCTTTCTATCCTTGCACTGTTAGAGTGGAAGTAGCTACTGTATTACAACTTCTTAACCTTATTCAGATTCTATTACAGTGATCAGAATCCTGTCTCCATATATTATTTGCTTAAAACCTTCAAATTGAAGTCCTGCTTTTCCAGGAGTATATGTGATGTCATGACATACTACTCACACTTCTGCAATAACAACACTTATTAGCAAATTACATGGGAATCACTCTTTCAATGCATTTTGAAATTAAATCCTTCTTGATCAATGAAAATACTTATCAAATCAATTCAGTGTGTATATACCCCGATCAATTTGCTCTCCTCAAACTCTATTCACGGGCAGACAAATAATGACCTCCATTTCCTATTTCCCACAAGTGGGTCATAATTAAAGCTTGTACAGATCCACCTATTGTTAAATCATTGAAATTCACTGTAGTGATTCAATACCTTGACAAAGGTCCTAATTAATGAGGAAGTAATTGCAGAAAGGATAATCATGTACATTATATTACATAAAATTTTAATAGACTCTAATACTAATGTAAGAAACAAAATAATGGTATTTATAATAATTTCTTTCAATTGATTTTAAACACATTTATGGAGTATTTTAATTCAGATACATAGTTTTATCACCATTACAAAATAGTAATTTGAAAATAGCTCCATTTTGTTTGCTAGGTCAGTGTGTCTACTTCTAGCCTATTACTAGATAACTTAAATTATCCCATTGTCTTTGACAACTTATTTCATTTCTAAATATGGCATAGTAACTAATGTTAGTATAATATATTGACAGTCCTTCATTAATAGTTGCATAATCTGTGGGGTTTTGATCATGTTGTAGACACAGCAGGAAATCTTAGCATAATTCTCATAATAAACTGATTTGATACCCATGGGTACGAAATTACTGAATTATGCAATGTAAAATGAAAATAGAAAGTCACAGAGAAATATACTATCTATGTAAGCAATTAAAATAGAAAATATCGGAAGACTGAAGTTCAGTATGCCTGTGTTAGGCAATTTACGAAAGGTGGTAACTTTAAAAGACCAGAAAGTTTATGATTAATAAAATTCTTGCAGTTATTTTGTTCATAGTTTTAAAAAAAAGCCTTGCTTGTTTAAGAAGCATTCCTCTTATACATGTTTTCTATCATACACATTTTGGCTTATATCTTTTTTTTTATTAGATATTTTCTTTATTTACATTTCAAATGCTATCCCGAAATTTCCCTATACCCACCCCCTCCCTGTTCCCCTACCCACCCACTCCCACTTCTTGGCCCTGGTGTTCCCTGTACTGGGGCTTATTCTGTCAGAGTTTCAGAATATATATGTACATATACAACATTGCTTTCTTTTTACATATGTATGCAGTCCATTTATTAATCATTGGTTTTTGTTTCTTTACAAAAGCATTTTAAATATTTTTATGTAATGCAGCATTATAGGAAATAATGTTCTACTTTCAACTTTTAACCAAGTCAGTGCCTTACAACTAAAGCTTCTCTTATGGAAGAGAAAGAAAAGAAAGTACAACACTGAACTGTGTTTCATTACAACTGTCTGATCTGTGTAAATTTTTTTTTTTACTACTTTTATTAGATATTTTCTTCATTTACATTTCAAGTGTTATCCAGCTAGTTCCCTATATCCTCCCCCCTCCCGGCCCTGCAACCCTACCCACCCACTCCCACCCCTTGGCCCCTGCGTTCCCCTGTATTGGGGCATATAAAGTCTGCATAACCAAGGGGCCTCTCTTCCCACTGATGGCCAACTAGGCCATCCTCTTCTATATATGCAGCTAGAGACGTGAGCCCAGGGGGTACTAGTTAGTTCATGGTTATTCTTCCACCTATAGGGTTGAAGACCCCTNTACGTTGATGGATTTCCTTATATTGAACCATCCCTGCATTCCTGGGATGAAGCCCACTTGGTCATGATGGATGATCGTTTTGATGTGTTCTTGGATTCGGTTGGCGAGAATTTTGTTGAGTATTTTTGCGTCGATATTCATAAGGGAAATTGGTCTGAAGTTCTCTATCTTTGTTGTGTCTTTATGTGGTTTAGGTATCTTAGTAATTGTGGCTTCATAGAATGAATTGGGTAGTGTGCCTGAGGCATATAATCTTCTCAAGACCAAGGGCCTCTCCTCCCATTGATGGTCAACTAGACCATCCTCTGCTACATATGCAGCTAGAGACATGAGTTCTGGGGGTACTGGTTAGTTCATATTGTTGTTCCTCCTATAGGGTTGCAGACCCCTTCAGCTCCTTGGGTACTTTCTCTATGAGCTGTGTAAATTTATGTGTTGTGTTGATATTATAACATAAAGGAGCAGAAGCTGGTTTAGGAACCTGAGCACCAGAAAATATAAGACACACTCAGCTGCAAAGCATTAACAAAGTTTATACTCACAACATGAAAGCATTACAGGCAGGGTTTCTGGCTCATAAGCTCCCTTAGAACACAAAGTGAGCTAATGGGTGGTTTGTGGGAGGAGTTACATTCTGTGAAGGCTGCCTAGTGTGTAATTGTCCTAGAGAAAGTCAAGATAAGTTTTAGACAAAGGATTGATTTTCACATATCTAGCTTGATAATCTATATATAAAGATTTCTTCAAAATCATGGAAAACTGCTGAAGGATTTTTCAGGTTGTTTATTTTGTATCTAAAACAATGTATAGACTAGATTGAACATATGAGCAATCAGAAATAGTAGGAGGCCATCCCATGAAGCATTTCATGAAGAATTGCTTAGTATAAACTTCCTTAGGGAAACACCTGCTAAACACGTGAGGACTGTAAAGATCAAAGTGATGTTTGATGGAGGGGGGGAAGGAGTTGAGTCAAGAAATGCCTGCCATTCATTAATTAACCCATTTCATTTTTGGTTTCAATATATTTGAAGATAAGATTCTTTATCTTGTTACTCTATTCATGGAAATTTTATCTACTTAATAGTTTTTTATTTATTTTCTGCTATCTGAAAGAATCTAAATTTTACTTAACGTGTTCTGACTTTTTCATTCATGCTCTCTAGGAAACTATCAAATGACTTACTTTATAATAAGTAAAAAATATGCACATATAATTTTCATCTGTACACAAATGTACATAGCAGCTTTGGTCCCTTTGGAGTAGATATCAGCCCTCAATCCATAACCTTGGTTAATTTTAACAGATATAATCCTTCCACTAAAATTTCTTGATTCACATTGGTCTTTTCTGTGTGCCTTTTGACCTCCCAACATGTACAAAGCCCCCTGTCTTGTGCACTTGATGAGTGTACCTTCGTGTTTCTTATCAGTTATGTTTCAATCAGATAAGTAAAGCTACTTTGCATGACATGTAGAGTGTATGTTTTCTGGGGTTTTGACCTTACTTTACTGTAAGGACAGAACAAAGTCTATTTAAACCAATTGATTCTGCTTTTGAAGACACCAGGGCAAGAGTTGGCCAGGAAACATGGGAAGAAATGGCAAGCTGAGAGAACAGAAGATGTTTGTGTTCTGCCAGAACAAATTAAAATATTTATCAAGATCTTAACTCCCCAAAATATCACAATAAGAAGAAGTTTTGAAATTGCAATATGTAGTAATGATTATAGTATATTAATACTATAATAGTATATTAATTTATTATTGTAGTATAGATAGAACACTATCATGATTTGTTCTATACATTATCAAACTATCTCTTGACTCAATTATTATCACATATGAACAACAATGTTAACATATTTTTATTTTTATTTTTATTTAATCTCTCTCTCTTTTTTTAACCCTTCAGATTTTATCCCCCTCTTGGTCCACCCTCTGACTGTTCCCCATCTCACACATCTTCTATACCCTGTTTTCTTCACTAGGATATCCCCATCTCCCCAGCTGACCAGACCTCTATACTCCCTGCGGCCTCCAGTCTCTTGAGGGTTAGGTCCATCATTTCTAAATGAACATAGAATTGACAGGACAGTTTTTTACTGTATGTGAGTTGAGGGCCTCATATCATCTGTTTTATGCTGCTTGATTGGTGGTCCAGTGTCTGAGAAATCTTGGGGTTCCATGTTAATTGAGACTGCTGGTCCTCCTATAGGCCTGCCCTCCTTCAGCTCTTTCCCAATTCAGCCACAAGGCTCACCAGCTTCTGTCAGTTGGTTGAGTGCAAATATTTGTCTACATCTGACTCTTTCAGCTACTTGTTGGATCTTTTGCAGGGAATTCATGATAGGTCCCTTTTGGTGAGTGCTCCACAGCCTCATTAATAGTATCATGCCTTGGGACTTCCCCTTGAGCTGGACCCCACTTCTGGACCTCCTTTTCCTCAGGTTCCTTTTAATTTCTGTCCCTGCTGTTCTTTCAGACAGAAACAATTCTGTGTCAGAGTTTTGACTATGGAAAGGCAACCCCATCTCTTACCTTGATGCCCTCTCTTTCTGCTGGAGGTGGGCTCTACAAGTTCCCTCAACCCATTTTAGGGTATATTATCTAAGGTCCCTCCCTTTGAGTCCTGAGAGTCTTTCACCTCCCAGGTCTCTGGTACCTTCTGGAGGGGTACCCTCCTGCCCCACAAGGTTGCCTGTTGACCTCAAGATATACAATAGAGCAATGGTTATAAAAAATGCATGGTATTGCTACAGAGACAGACATGTTGATCAATGGAATAAAATTGAAGACCCAGAAATAAATAAAACCACACACTTAAAAATATATATATATATATAAAATCAGTGTTTCCAAAGAGGTCAAAAGTAACTAGTTATCCTTAATTATACAGCTATGTTCTTTATTTCATGTGTTAGAGTAATGTGCATTATATTGATTTTCAAATCATAATAAAAACTCTTAAGTATTTTACCAAAAATAAAATACTTAATACATGGTTGTAATGATCATAATCATTGTCCTCTTCGGCTATAACATACACACATATTTTAAATTTAAAATATATCTATTGTCTTTGTGCTTTACTGTTATAAATTTAATCTACACATTTACCTACTATTTTCCAATTACATATTTATAGTATTCTTAATATACTATTAAGACAAATATTTACAAAAAAAAAAAACCTTTGAGGTATGAACCTATTAAAGTGAGGATAGCAACAAACATCACCAAAAGAGTAAATATATTAAGTATGTGCTGCAATATAAACAAGCATTGAATCATAATGACTAAACAGGCAAAGTGAAGTTTTCAGAAACATGCAGGAAGAAAAGACTCTCCTTTCTAAGTTCCTGTTTTCCCAGTAGAACAGCCAAGAATATAGTTCCAGTTTTCAGGATTGTTGACGAGAGAATTAACTGCGAGTTTTGTGAGACTATTTCCCCTAGGCTGAGGTCCAAGGCCTACAGTAGCCACAAATAAGCAGTATAAGCATTAAGCTTAAGCACACAGAATCCCCAGAGCTCATGTCTCTAGCTGCATATGTATTAGAAGATGTCCTAGTCGGCCATTATTGGGAAGAGAGGCCCCTTGGTCTAGCAAACTTTATATGCCCCAGTACAGGGAAATGCCAGGGCCAAGTTGTGGGAGTGGGTGGGTAGGGGAGCAGGGCGGGGGGAGGGTATAGGGGACTTTTGGGATAGCATTTGAAATGTAAATGAAGAAAATATCTTTTTAAAAATCGAAAAAAAAGCTTAAGCAACAAACAGACACAATGGCAAAATTTGTTATTTTCACAATAAATGCTAGGACTTTAACTTAACAAACAAACAAACAAACAACAAACAGAACAGTTTAGAGTTTGATCTAGTGAAACTCTTAATTATATTCTTTGGGGAAACTCCAATACAATATGTGAGTGTGTTTCTTTGCCCTAATCAAGCGAAATTATGTTTCTTGTCCACTAGGAAAAGAAACATTAAAGTATTTTCTTGGATTAATTTTTAGGAAAAATGGAAAGTACAACTTTTATGTACTCAACAGAGAAGATAAAAAGAAGCATAAAAGTAAATAATAATGAAAAATCTGGAAAGCTATGAAAAGTGAATTGAGAAAGAAAATCAATATCATTCCAGAAGCCCCTGTTCCTTTTCCTTTCAGGCTGCACATTTTTATTATAGCAGCAAATATAAATACTGTGTTATTTTTCCTTCTATTCAAATTTTGTCCAAAGTTATACAATATATGTTTTGTCCTTTCTGTCTTTCATTGCCCAATACTTTGTGTGATAATCTGGTGTTGTGGTGCTCAGTGATAGATATTGACTGAGTAATAATGCAAGATATACTACAACCGTGTTTATTAAGTCTGTACTTGTGATGATTCATGTCCTTGTGTCAAAATTCTGAATGGACATATTATAATGCAGGGTGGAATTACTGTGGCTCATGGTTTCTGTGCTGTCAGTCCATTAAGGAGGGAAACCAGGGTTGAGTGAAGGAGTTTGTTTCATAGTCATCTTGGAAGAAGAGAAAGACAATTCCTCTGACTTTCTCCATTCCCCTATATTAGTATAGATCCCCAAACATAAGTCATATTTCAGTTACTACTTTCTGGAAATGCCCCCCACAGTTACACAGTTAAGTGAACCTAACTAAACTGATGATAAAGATTTGCCATCAGAAGAACTATACAACAGTGTTGCCATGGTCATCACTGGCATACATTTCACTGTGTTCAGGTAAGTAGTTTTGATGTATTCATACCAGCGAGATTTGCTGCCACAGAAAGTATACAGATCTTCAACAGTAATGGATACTGACAAGTTGTTTCACAAATGTTTCCAATAATGCCAACTCCCCGGAGCAGCTGCTCCACACCCTTGTCAGCACGCGGTGTCAGTCTCTTGCATTTTTCACTTGCAGGGCTCATAGAGTATCATCGCACAAGGATTTGAATATGTAATTCCGTGGTGACTAATTAAACTGAACACTGTTTGGCATATTTATTTATCATTTCAATGACCTTATAAAGTGTTGCAGGTGTGTTTTGTCACTTTTCAAACTTTTTCTTTTAGAAATAATGCAAAGGATTTTATCAGTGAATATGTACTTCCTATATCTGATTTCAAATTAATGCTATTGTGTGTCTTACCCCAGTGATTCATTTGAATGTTCACACATTTGTGATGTCTTTGGTGGGATAAAATCATTTGATATCCTTTACTGATAAATTTAGAAATGACTTCCTCTTTGCATTTTTTTCAATTTTTATTAGATATTTTCTTTATTTACATTTCAAATGCTATCCTGAAGGTCCCCTATACCCTCACCGTGCCCTGCTCCCCTACCCACCCACTTCCACTTCTTGGCCCTGGTGTTCCCCTGTACTGGGGCATATAAAGTTTGCAATACCAAGGGGTCTCTCGTCCCAATGATGGCTGACTAGGCCATCTTCTGCAAAATATGCAGCTAGAGACATGAGCGCTGGGCGTACTGATTAGTTCATATGGTTATTCCACCTATAGGGTTGCTGAATCCTTCAGCTCCTTGGGCACTTTCTCTTGCTCCTCCATTGGGAGCCCTGTGTTCCATCCAATAGATGACTGTGAGCATCCACTTCTGTATTTGCCAGGCACTGGCCTAGCCTCACACCTTTCAGGGTCATTTCAGCAAAATCTTGCTGGCATATGCAATAGTGTCTTTGTTTGGTGGCTGATTATAGGATGGACAATGAATTTATGAAATTCTTTGGCAAATGGATGTATCTGGAGGATATCATTCTGAGTGAGATAACCCAATCACAGAAGAACTCACATGATATGCACTCACTGATAAGTAGATATTAGCCCAGAAACTTAGAATACCCAAGATACAATTTGCAAAACACAAGAAAATCAAGAAGAAGGAAGATCAACGTGTGGATACTTCATTCCTCCTTAGAATAGGGAACAAAATACCCATGAAAGGAGTTACAAAGACAAAGTTTGGAGCTAAGAAGAAAGGATGGACCATCCAGAGACTATCCCTCTTTGCATTTTTATTGAATGAATTTGTCTATTGGAAAGTTTGTTAAAGTATAAAATACACTTTGTTTATTCCCATTCCTCATAATGGGTTTCTTTGGTAACCCACCTCCCATAGTATCACACCTATTTCTTGCTGGTTCCTTTCTCAGTCATGCATTTTGTTTTTAATTCTGTGATTCTATTATTAACCTGGACCATTTGTATTTCCATGGGTCTGAGACTATCCATTTGAAAGATGATCACAGGCCCAGTGTATCTAGCTGAAGCTGCAGTTAGATCATATTTACAATGGCTGTTGTGCCCTGAATATATAATTTTTATATCTTTTCTTTGTTTTCTGGTTCTTATATTTTTTCCCCTCCTTCTTCTACAATATCCACTGAGCCTTAGAGAGGATGATATGAATGTCCAGCTTAGGGTGAAAAGCTTAACCCTCATTTATTTTAAGCATCTTGAGCAGCCTGGAATTTTTAAATTTATCCACTGTCACCGAAAAGAGAAGCTTCTTATAGTAAGGATGATCACAGCATTTGTTTAAGGTTATAAGCACAACCATTTAGACTACAATTTGTTGCCATGACAGTTTATCTAAACTGCAGAAATGAGGTCTCTCCTACAATCAATCTATAATCGGTCAAGACATGGAGTTAGGCCTAGTTTTATAATACCAGACATTGTTTTCCTCATTTGGAATGGCTTCTAATCTAATCTTGTATTGGTGAGTTTTCCTATGACAACTTGTGTCACTATTGCACAAGTAGGCACATCTTGCATGGCAGGTTAACACTGAATTTTAGAGAGTTTATAGTTAGGTAAGCCGTTGTTTTATCTTTTTCTTTTTTTTTACATTTTTTATTAGATATTTTCTTCATTTACATTTCAAGTGCTATCCCATAAGTCCCCTATACCCTCCCCTGCCCTGCTCCACTACTCACCCACTCACACTACTTGGCCCTGGCATTCCCCTGTACTGGGGCATATAAACATTGTTAGATCAAGAGCCTTTCTTCCCAATAATGGCCAACTAGGCCATCTTCTAATACATATGCAGCTAGAAACATGAGCTCTGAGGGTTCTGATTAGTTCATATTGTTGTTCCATTTATAGGGTTGCAGAGCCCTACAGCTCTTGGGTACTCTCTCTAGCTCCTACATTGGGAACACTGTGTTCTGCCCTAAGATGACTGTGAGTATCCACTTCTGTATTTGTCAGGGACTGTCAAAGCCTCACAGGAGACAGCTATATCAGGGACCTTTCAGCAATATCCTGCTGGCATATGCAGTAGTGTCTGCATTTGGTGGCTGATTATGTGATGGACCACCCAGGTGGGGCATTCTCTGGATGGTCAATCCTTTTGTTTTAGATCCAAACTTTGTCTCTGTACCTCCTTCCATGTATATTTTATTCCCTATTCTAGGGAGGAATGAAATATCCACTCATTGGTCTTTCTTGAATTTCTTGTGTTTTGGAAATTGTATCTTGGGTATTCTAGGTTTCTGGGCTAATATCCACTTATCAGTGAGTGCATATCAAGTGACTTCTTTTGTGTTTGGGTTACCTCACTCAGGATTATATCCACCAGGTACATCCATTTGCTCAAAAATTTCATAAAAATCATTGTTTTTTAATTTCTGAGTAATACTCCATTGTGTAAATGTACCACATTTTCTGTATCCATTGCTCTTTTGAGGGACATCTGGGTTCTTTCCAGCTTCTGGGTATTATGAATAAGGCTGCTATGAAAATAGTGGAGCATGTGTTCTTATTACCAGTTGGAACATCTTCCAGGTATATGCCCAGTAGATGTATTGCTGGATCTTTTGGTAGTACTCTGTCTAAGTTTACTGAGAAACCGTCAGACTGATTTCCAGAGTGGTTGTACCAGCTTGCAATGCCACCAGCAATGAAGGAGTGTTCCTCTTTCTCCACATCCTCGCCAGCATCTGCTGTCACGTGAATTTTTGATCCTAGCTATTCTGAGTGGTGTGAGGTGGAATCTCAGGGTTGTGTTAATTTACATTTCTCTGATGATTAAGGATTTTGAATATTTTTTCAAGTGCTTCTCAGCCCTTTGGCATTCTTCAGTTGAGAATTCTTTGTTTAGCTCTGTACCCCATTTTTAATGGGGTTATTTGAATTTCTGGAGTTCAACTTCTTGAGCTCTTTGTAAATATTGGATATTAGCCTCCTATCAGATTTAGGATTGGTAAAAATTCTTTCGCAATCCGTTGGTGGCCTTTTTGTCTTATTGCCAGTATCTTTTGCTCTACAGAAGATTTGCAATTTTATAAAGTCCATAGATGGAGAAACTAAAGTATTCCATGACAAAGCCATTGTTTTTTCTTACATAAGCCAGTGACACTGTGAAACCTGGCCAGCAGAAAAAGCTTTTAGGTCAGTTTCAGCTTGATTTCTCTATGCCTAACAAAGATAGTTTGTTGTGTCTTGGTCAAGTCTGATCTTCCAATTCCAGTAGGAAACCAAAAGAATGGTAATAGCCTGTATTCTACGGAGACTTTCAGGAACCTCCCTCACCAAACAGCTCCTAGGAAGGTTCTATATACCCAGCACTGAATTTTTTGCTTGATTCACAATGGCATCCAGGAGCATCACTCTCTATCTGTACAGTATAGTCCTCTTCAATTTATTAACTCATACATTTTATTGACTTACAGAACAATGTGTTTATATATAATTTTTTATATAATGCACAATTTGGTTACCCCTCTCTCCTAGTTTCCCTGTTTCCCCCTTCCCCATCACCATCCCTGTTTGACTTTTTTTACAACCATCATTACCATTTTTTCACCTAAATTCTACAAGCTCCACTCCTATAAGGCCTCTCCTCAATATCTCTTTCTTGTTTCCTAGCTTCTTCAAATGTTCCTAGTTAGATACATAAACTAAAGCTTGAAGCCTCTCCCTGGTCCTGAATTATCTCATTCAGTGTATTGTCTTTTTTCTGTTCTATACATATATACCACTTTTAGGAAAATTTCAACAGGAGTGTCTCTCTTACTACAGACTAACTTTCTCCTTCATTTTTACTACTGCTCAATTCAAAAGATCCAGAAAATAGAAATAGCCCAATTGTCTATCTCTTGATGAGCAGAAAGTAAATATTGGTACAGATACATAATGAAACTATATCCAACTGTAAATAAAGAAGTGAAATTTGTGCACAAATGGATAAAACTATTTATGATTCAGGTTCTAAAGCCATTGAGAAAATTCCATGATTTTCTTTAGAACCATTAGTTAGTCACTTTCTGATTTGAAGCATATTGATAGTGGATTTTTGTTCATACTCTAGAGTAAATAGAGCAAATAAATTTTATAGTAATATTCAGTATTTCCAGCAATCATGATTATAAATGAACAAGAAGATAGCACACAAAAGAGAAAACAAAATACACATTCATCTTCCCTCACACTCCAGTGTAACCTGCATCAACTATCAAATGAACAGATATGAGTGGAATATCTTTGAATTTTGAGTTTGGTTTATTAATCTGTATTTGACCATTGCTAAAGAAAACACTTAACATTTTAAGGGAACTTCTGAGAATTCCTGCCACCAATTCAAACTCACTTCTGCTTTCAGTGTTGTCAGTAAATAACTGCACTACCACATCTACAAATTAATGCTCAAAATAGCAGAAATTATATATGATGTTTTGAAATACTAATTATAATTCATTTCTCAGAGGACAGTCAAGAGATTATTAGGAAAAAAGATATTTTGGGATAACTATATCTTTTCTATATATAGTTACAAATTTGATAGTTAAAGCTAAAGCGTCTTTCCCTATAAATCGTTGCTTCTGGTTTAATGTTTTTCTGGATCCCCGAGTATGCAAGCAAATGGATCTCTGCAGCTATATCTGTTCCATGGACCTTGGAATATTTTCCTTCCTTTTTCTAAAGTGTGTTTTATTCTGATATATTATTTTTCTTTTATCATATTATATTTTACTATATGAATTATTGTATTTTTTTCCTCAGAATCCTATTTGTTTTCTAATGAGAGAAAGAAACAGGGCACATGAAGATGGAAGAGGAGGTAGGGAGGAACCAGAAAATGTAAAAGAAGGGAAAACCATAATCAGGCTATATTATGTGATGAGAGAATTTTCCATAAAGGAAAAAAAAAATAGAGGTGTAAGTTCAAAATAGTTTTGGAAGAGTTCACTGCATTTAAACACTATTTTATATGTAATATATTTTAAAATATACAGATAATTTGAAGAAACAATTTTATAGAGTATGCATGCTAATGTTCATAAAGCAAAAAGAACTTATTATACAGATTGGATGCCCCAGTCTACTGAAAAGGTCCATTTATCTATAGGATGCAGCTCTTATATTTATGTGTAATGTATGTTTAAAATGATTGAAAACGTCTGAAGTACTCTCAGTTGCTGCCACAGAAGCTGACATTTGAATCAAGCTCTTGTTAAAAGTCTAGACTATTTGATTTGAGTTATGAATATAACATAGCTTTCAAATTAAAGTGTACTAGTTTTAAGACATAACTCGCTCTATCCAATGTTAATACTTCAATCTCATTAAGATATAGTGTTATATAAGTAACTATTGTTAGCCCTAATATTAATTTTCTGTCCTCAAGTAATTGAGCCTAATAAAAGTGACACAGAAAAAAAAAGGTTCTGATTAAATTTAGGTTATTTCTCAGAGACCATTTTTAGCTATGCATAGTGTAAAGTACCATAAACTGACCCAGGATAATTCCAAATAATATATTAGCATAATTCATTTTGAAAATATTTATAATTACTAAATATGCTTTTCACAATTACAGCCACTAAATTCTATATTCAATCAATTTAAGTTTTAAAACACCAAGATATTTGAGGTCAGATATATTAAGTTATATTATCCTCCTTGAAAACATTTCATGTACATACAGAGAAAAGAAGAAAAGAATAAAGGGACATTAACTGCTCTTAGGAAAACTTTTGGATAGAAATTATCTTTATTGAGCATTTGACATTGAAAGCAGGCAGTTTGTAGTTGCATGGATGAAAACAGAAGCTATTATCTGTGGATAATATATTATATATTATTCATTATGTTAAAAGGCTACATTGGCTATATGTCACAAGCAATGACCATAGTACTTCAGGCAGACATCATTCTTCATACTTTATACTTTTTGAAATTAAGACTCCCAGAGTAAAATACCTTCCCTTACGTAACTGATTTGTTTTTCTAGTCTTATATCTTTCTTGATGTCTTCTGATATCTATTGGCCAGTTTCTTCTCATGATCATAGTTTTCCATCTTCTATTTCTATGACTACTGACCACCAGTATTCTTTAACAATTGTAGCACCATCCATGAGCAGGCCATCATGGCTGGTATAAAAAAGTAAGCTGTGGGTTGGGGAGCAAGGCAGGGGGCGTGTATAGGGGACTTTTGGAGAGGAAACTAAGAAAGGGGATAGCATTTGAAATGTAAATGAAGAAAATATGTAATAAAAAATAAAATAAATGAAAAGTAAGCTGAGCAAGCCACGGAGAACAAGCTCATTAGAAGTACTTTCCCACACTCTTTGCTTCAGCTTCTGCTTCTAGCTTCTTGTCCTGTCTTCCCTCTGCTTGTTTTCTGGCAGTGTAAGGTAAAATAAGCCCTTTCTTTCTCAAGTTACTTTTGATCAATGTCTTATAGCAATAGAAACAAAATATGACAAAAATCGGTGCCAGGATGCTTGCTATTAATGTGAGAGATATGACTGTGTTGTATTTGTGAGGACTGTGGAAGACTTTAGAAATTGGGGTAGGAAAGGCCACTGAATGTTCATAGTCTGTTCTTTGAGAGCTTATAGGATAAGAATATTAAGGGAAGAGTAGATGCTGAAAACCTAGCTTTTGAAGTTTTGCAAGGAAGCAAAGGCTCTATCAGGTGCCTTTATGTAATATATTTGAATTAAATTTATGGTTTCTGGTCAGTTGTGGCTGGAGAATCAGCTGTAATTAACAAGAGATTAGCACAACTGAAGTGAAACAATTGTTTTTCTGAGACAAATGATACTGGTTTTCTAGGGATAAAGTATTTGCTATGATTAACAAGAAAGCGGCATCATTGAGGTCTAATATCAGGATATATTTCCTCAGAATTATACTGAAATTGTGGGAAAGGGGGCCAAGATTATATCTTAAGCTGGCACCTGAACTTGATAATGTGTGAGTCTCCCAAGTGCACCTGTTTAGAAGGTGTGAAGAGGTAATGGAGAGAAATGCAGGCATGGAATTTTGTAGCAAAATCATGACTTCCATGAAGAAAAGAAAGGAGAGGCCATTGGTAGTAATATTTCTCAATTGCAATACATATTCCACAATTGAACTTGTCATAGAGATAAGCCAAGGCTGGGATCCAGACAGCACAAGGAAGACATTAACAATGTATGATCTCAGTTGCAGAGAATTCTCCAGCATATGGGAGATCACATTACTGTGCATTACTGTCTAGGACAGCAGCAGGTGTAACGTGGAGATGGCCTCAATGCATGATGTGCTGTGCATGGCAGAAATGGAGAATTAGACTTTTTTCAGCCATATGGGTGGGAAAAGATCATGACTGAGTTTCAGACTCTAGAAACTGGCCTATTCCTACTGTGTGCCTTCACTTCAATCTAATTGTAATCTTAGCCTAGTTCTGCCCTCCTGAAATCAAAAGTGTATTTCGTATTTTTGATTTTATAGTATCCCACAGCTGGTAGACTTAAGACTTTGAAAAATACACTGGATGTAGCCAACAAAGAGAATTTTAAAGTAGTTGATTTTTAAAACTCCTATAGGATCTGAAGGTTATAGTATGTTTTATATTATGACCAATATCACAAAATAGTTGAGAATGGAGAAAAAAGGAAAGGTTGTGGTTAAATAGTGGTATGCTTCTGTATGAAGCTGATAAAGGGTCAATAGTGTTGGTTACTATTTTTGTCAGTTTGACAAAAATTACAGTTATCTGGTAAGAAGTACTCCCAATTGAAAAATAAGATTTGCCTGTGGACAGACTGTGGTCCATTTTTATGATTTCATATTGATCTGAGAGGTCCAAGCCCACTTTGAGCAGTGCCACTCCTGGGCAGGTGATCATGAGTTGTATAAGAGAGAAAACAGAGCAAACCACAGAGAGCAAATGAATAAGTACTCTTCCATGGTTTCTGTTTAAATTCCTGCTTTGAGGTTCCTACCTTGATTTTGATCAGTGTTTTCTCTTAGGGACATGAGAACTGGGACAGTGAGGAATGTAGTTAGGAGGAAAATGTGTGAGCTGAGAGGCTGATTTCATTGGCTTATTTAAGGAGGTTAAGGACATGAAGCAAAACCTGAAAGCATTAGAATGGCCCTAACTCCTAGGGTCTGGAAATGGAGAAATGGAGACTGCACTTAATCGTGAGAACAGTTGATGCCAAGGTGCTAAAGAATGAAGAGAGTATATGAATGAATGCTACTGTTTTGTTGTTAGTTTTTCTTTGTTTGTTTGGTATTTATTTATTTATTTATTTATTTATTTATTTTGGTAAGATACCACGAAAAGAGCCTTGGGTGAGCAACCATAGCTCACAGGATTCAGCCTGGTTTTTGTTGTTGTTGTTGTTGTTGTTGTTGTTCCACTTTTCCACTTTGTTTCTTTTTATCCTAGGAAAAACAAGGGGCTGGTACACATTCATCAAGCAATGCCTTGCTAAACAAGTATTAGCAAGTCAAAGAATTGTTTCTTTGCCTTTCTTTCCTTTTTTTTTTCCTTTTCTTTCCTTTGGAAATTAAAAAAAAATTATTCTTGCATATATATATATATATATATATATATATATATATATATATATATTTACATTCCAGATGTTATCCACACTTCCTCTCCCCCCCCCCCATTTTCAGGAGGATGCCCCAACTGTCACACCAACACACACTCCACCAGACCTCCCTGGAGCTCCAAGTCGCTCAATGGTTAGGTGCATCTTCTATGAAAGTGTCTAGATCCATCAGTCCTCTGCTATATATGTGTTGGGAGACTCATATCAGCTGGTGTATGTTGCCTGGTTGGTAGTCCACTGTCTGAGAGATCATGCATATCCAGATTAGTTCAGACTGTTGATTTTCCTGTAGGATTGCCCTCCTTCTCAGCTTCTTCCAGCTTTTCCCTAAGTTAACCACAGGGGTCAGCAGCTTCTGTCCTTTGGTTGGGTATAAATATCTGCATCTGACTTTTGCTTCTTGGCCTTTTTGAGGGCAATCACAAGGGCCCCCTATTTGTAAGCACACCACAGCACCAGTAAGAGTGTAAGGTCTTGTGGCCTCCCCCCTGAGCTGGATCCCAATTTGGGCCTGTCACTGTACATCCTTTTCCTCAGGATCTTCTCTATTTTTTCCTGCAGTTCACTCAAACAGAAACAATTCTGGGTAAGAGTTTTTGACTGTAAGGTGGCAACATCCCTCCACTTGATGCCCTGTCTCTACTGGAGGTGGGCTCTACAAGTTCTCCTCACTCACTCTAGGTCATTTCATCTAAGGTCCCTCCATTTGAGACCTGAGAATCCTTCACTTCCCAAGTCTTTGGTATATTCTAGAGGGTCCCCCATCCTCCTAGTTCCCGAGGTTGCCTGTTGCTATTCTTTCTGCTATCCCTCAGGGCTTCAGTCCTGTTCACCCTGTGCAATACCTGATCATGTTCTCTATTTTCCTTCCTATCCACTTCCCAATCCAGGTCCCTCCCTCCCACCTTCTGTTATTGTTCTCTTCTTCTGCCCAAGTGGGATTAAGTCACCCTCACTTTGGCCCCTTGGCTTGTTAGTCTTCTTGAGTTTTGTGGGTTATATCCTGGGTATTCTGTACTTTTGGCTAACATCCACTTATTATTAGTGAATACATACTATGCATGTCCTTTTGGGTCTAAATTATCTCACTCAGAAACACTACCTAATTCATTCTATGAAGACACAATTACTTTGATGCCTAAACCACACAAGAACCCAACAGAAAAGATAATGTCAGACCAATTCTGCTTGTGAAGATTGATGCAAAAATACTTCATAAAATTCTCGCAAACAAAATCAAATAAAACATCAAAACCATCATCCACCATGATCAAGTAGGCTTCATTCCAGAGATGCAAGGTTGGTTCAATATATGAAAATCCATTAATGTAATCTACTATATAAACAAACTCAAAGAAAAAAAAAAAAAAAACAACCCATGATCATCTCCTTAGCTGCCAAAAAAGCATTTGACACAATACAACACCCCTTCTTTTGAAATTCTGATGTACTTTCAGGCTGATCTAGAACTCTTTATTCTCCATCTCATTCACATAGTGTGATAGACTAAACAGCTAAAAATAAGCCAAACTTGAGGTTTTTTGTTGTTGTTGTTGTTGTTGTTGTTGTTGCTGTTTTTTTTAAAGGAAAGTTTGGCATTGGCATAAATGTGTAAATGAAAATGAAGAACTTACACCCTCTTCAATATCTTTTTAGCCAACATGAGTGAATTTTTTTTTCTCTCCTTAACCTCAGGCTATTACAAAGCAATAAGATTAAAGCAAGATTATGTTTCGTTTTGGCAATTAAAATCTGGCATTATGAGTTCAAGGAAAAGCCATAATCATGTATATGAGTGGATATGTAATTATCTGCTCTTGCCTAGTCACATAAGTATTTATTTACTTGTTATAAAAATAAATATAAAACCTTATACCAATTCTAAAATAATTATAAGTTACACATGAATTTACTAATAAACAGTTTGTTTTATATAATAACTACTGAACTTTAATTTTCCTAAATGGCAGTTTTTTTCTAAAAAGCACAAGAAACACAAGCATGTGCTAGATGCTTAACCCTCGATAGAATGGGACTCCTACCAACTGATAAGGGTGAAAAATTACTTGGGAAACAATAGTATGAATATTGAAGGATAAATACAGGTTTTGTAGGGTGGTGTGAGTGAGAAATGCTCTCCAACAGGCTCATGCATTTAATCTCGTGGTCCCCAGTTGGTGGGACTGTTTGGCGAAGTATGTTACCTTTAGAAATTGATTCTTGCTATGGGAAGTAAACATTGATTGTGGACTTTGAGTCTTTAAAGCCTCACTGTGCTTTCTGTTTACTGAGTTTCCTAAGCATGGATGAAATGTAGCCCGCCATCTTATTTTTCTTGTGATCTATGTCTTGCCTACCATGACAGACTCTATCGCTCTGAATAAACACTTTATTTACTAACTTACAGTTATATGGGGTGTTTTATCACATCAACAAGAAAGTAATACATTCTGTCATTTTAAGTACTCAGGTATTTACCTTCATACAAGAGCAGTACCATTGTGATGAAGAAGAGAATGGAAGAGGTGAAATCAAAAGGATCCAAAAAAATGCTTAGTGTTAAGATCTTAGGATAGAAAATTCTCTGACAATCTCACAACAGGCTTGTGTATGATAGTTAAAGACTAGGCTTTGGCACCCACAGAGGGCAGTGCAAGCTGGGTAGCTGCAGTTGGTTTACAAAATCATCACAGTTATTCACTATGAAATCTGATGAGTATGAGATACAGTTGCAGGTCAAGTGTAAAACTAACTCCACTCCTAAAAGTATTGGTATGTAAATGTAAGGTCAAGAAAACTAGCCTGGCTGAAGCACTGCTATGAATCTACATTATTCTGACTACTATACAAAATGAAGCTCCAAGATCATCCCCTACTTGCACGTTGGCAAAGCTTAACTCTCCTGAGTCTTCTGAATACTAGCAAATCTCAGTTTCTAAAGTCAAACACAAGATTTCTGACAAGAAGTAGTCAGAGCCTCATGTTTGCTTTGCTTCTATGTGCCCTGAAATTCCACCAATGAAATGAAAGTAGCCCAAGAAGGTATAAGAGATTCACTTGCAAATCAGGAGCCTAAACCAAAGACACAAATCTCCAATGAGAGCACTGGCTGCAACTATTCAACCTTTGTTCCATAAAGAGGCATTCACATCTTCACCATATACTACAAACAGTTCTGCCTCTCTTCGCAGTGTAGATACAATCTTTATTTTTCATGATGTTTTGCTTCAATACCTTTGAAAAGTTAAGTATGAACAAAGCTGTAATATCTCCTGCTCAGAAGACATAAAAACCCAAAAGATCTATGCGAAGCTATATCTAGCAGGATGCCAAGAAGAAAAAAAAATCACATAGGCCCTTCTATGTATGCCTAATTAAATTTGAGAACAAGATTTCAAGCTGAGAGTTGGCAGAAAAAGGCAAGAATATTTTATTTTAGCATTATGTTAATAAGTTATAAAATATAGACCTTGACATGCTGAGGGTCTGAACTCAAACGAAATCAGTGAGAATTAAAGTTAATGGCAAAATCCAAAGGAAATTGAATTTTCAGTATTTCTACTCAAATTCTGAGGATTACTAACAGACATAATTACTTAAGTATGGAAAATGAAAGAAATGGACTTTGTATAAGTAACATCATCACTACAGGTATAATGTATATATGAGAAAGGAGAATCTTAAATGCATTAAGAAAAATGATATTTGAGAAGTATTTTGGGAATTGTCAAGTATTATAAAATAAATTGCATATAACCGAAAAATACATTTTAAAATGAAAACAAATGTATGGAATAAATATGTATTAATATATATTTGCATTTATGTATCTGTATGTTCTGCATATGAACTCATATTTTCACATATATACATATAGACATATATCACAAAAACTGTGTATTAAATCATGATCATCATAATAAAGTAAGTACTGCAATAACAACCTAATCCACTATTTTCTTTCTTTCACATTTTGAGATTTTAACAACCTTACCTAATTTTACCTTTCTCTATTTTCCTCCAAACTTCTTCATATACATTCCCTTTTCTCCTTCAAACTCATGGTTTCTTGTTTTATTATTTTTACATTCATATATATATATATATATATATATATATATATATATATATATTCATAAATATAATATGTTTGGTCTCTAATGTTTTTTTTTTTTTTTTTTTTTTTTTTTTGGCAAACTATTTGGCCTTGAATAATTTATGCCTTCTTTCTGGTGAAGACTATTTCTCCGTCTCTCAGCATTTCTTGTTTTCCTCTAGTTCTTTGTATGATGTTCAGGCCTCCTGGGTTTTCCTCTTCCATACCCAAGTCTACTCACTATGACTGGTTTATTGTTGTTTTTGTTGATCTTATGTTTACACAGTTGTTGAGAACTTATAGATATTGCTTCTAACATTATTGGGAGACATGGTCTCAGAGCAAACTCTCCAATCCTCTCCATCCTATCTTTCTCAGGTTCCCTGACCCTTGTGTGTAGGGGATGTTTTGCAGATGTGTCCATGGGGACTGGGCTCTACAGCTATGTGTTTTGATTCACTCTAAGTCTCTGTAGTGATCTTCATCTCTTTCAAAGATAAATTTCCTTGATGAGAAATAAGGTCTACATTTAAATTTGGATGTGGAGACAAGTATTTAGTGTATATTTAGGAAATGTGCTTGTTTAGTAAAGTGATGGTTAGATTGGTTTTCTGTACCAAGTATGATGTCCCTATTGTTGAGGGTGGTCTTAAATCCAATTTGAGTGCTTTTGGTTACCAATAAAGTATATGTGTCACCTACTATATCCCTGGGGTTATTGTGCCATACAGGTCAATGCTGTAGTTCCTAGGTGACAGCTAGGTAGGACTGTTCCCTGCTTTGGAAACTTGCATAGAGTCTTTTGCTACATGGCAGCTAGTCTCCAGGAAGGGAAAATTGTGTTATGTCCTTCTTAGTGGCCTCTGAGGATCAGGTCTAAAGTTCATGGTGTCTTCACTAACAGGAACTTACCTTCCACCTCAAGAGGGCAACCATGGGCCAACAAAAAAGTCTATAATGTTTAGAAAGTCTCTGGGTTATCACTGGCAGCAACTTAAAAGAAGATGTTTCATGCCTAGTGTTGAATTTTCTCTTAAATCTTAGAATTTTTGATGCTTTGAAGGAGTATTTTCAGGACAGATGAGAATATTTTATTTAAAAGTGCATAGATCTCTACAGAGATTTGCATGTATTATACTTTTTGAAAGATAGATAGTTAATTGAATGAGTTATGTGACTTTTTCAGACCCTCTCAGTTATTGTACCCTTCTTCCTCCTTTTTCTGAAGTCATCTCTCTCCCACACCCTACTTAGGTCCTCCTTTTCTAATGTCCCCAATGAGATCACTTGTAACCTGCTGCTCCTCTCTCTATTGCCCCTTTACCTTCTATGCCAAAAATGGCCCCATTTTATTTTACTGGTTTCTACAGTTATACCAGGTGTGTACTATCATTTGAAGCTTTGAAGCTAGGAGCCCCAGATGAGAGAGAACATGGGAGATTTGAATTTCTGGGTCTAGGATAGCTCACTAATTTAAACATTTTTAGTTCTATCAATTTATCAGCAATGTTTATGCTGGAAATGCTTTCATTTTTCTTAGTAGCTGAGTAGTTTGTAATGTATATGTACTACATTTTCATCATATATTTATCAGTTGAAGAACGATTAGATTATTTCACTTTCCTAGGTATTGTGACTAGAACAGCAGTAAGAATAACTGAGAAAATATCTGTGGGGTGAAACATCAAAATCTTTGGACATATGCCAAGGGGTGATGTAGATAGATAACAGAGATCTATGTTCAACTTATTTAAAGTGCTCCACATTAATTTCCAGAATGTGTGGACAAGTTTGTAATCTTCACCTGTGAATGAGGTTTTCCTTTGACTATATCCCCGCTAGCATATATTTTGCTGACTTTTGCCATTTCAAAGGGGATGCGATTAGGTTGATTGATATGCTTTTCCCTAATAACTGAGGACAGTGAACATTTTTGATACATTCCTAAGCTACTTCTTCTTTACCTGAGGACCCAGCTATACCACTCCTGGGCATATACCCAAAAGGTGCTCCAACATATAACAAGGGCATATGTTCTACTATGTTCGTAGCAGCATTATTTATAATAACCAGAAGCTGGAAAGAACCCAGATGTCCTTCAACAGAGGAATGAATACAGAAAATGTGGTACATTTACACAAGGGAATACTGCTCAGCTACTAAAAACAATGAATTCATGAAATTCATTTTTGAAGCGTAAAAAAAAAAAAAAAAGATTTATTTATTGTTACATGTAAATACACTGGCCGGGTGTGGTGGCGCACACCTTTGATCCCAGCACTCAGGAGGTAGAGATAGGCAGATTTCTGAGTTCAAGGCCAGCTTGGTCTACAAAGTTAGTTCCAGGACAGATAGGGCTATAAAGAGAAACCCTGTCTCGAAAAAAAAAAATACTGTATCTGTCTTGGACACACCAGAAGAGGGCATCAGATCTCATTGTGAATGGTTGTGAGCCACCATGTTGTTGCTGGGATTTGGACTCAGGACCTTCGGGAGAGCAGTCAATGCTCTTAACTGCTCAGCCATCTCTCCAGTCCTACTTCATGAAATTCAAATTAGGCAAGTGGATGGAATAAGAGAATATCATCCTGAGTGAGGTAAGACAATCACAAATGATTACATAGGGTATACCCTCAGAGATCATCAGAATACCTAAGATACAATTCAGAGACCACATGAAGCTCAAAAAGAAGGAATATCAATGTGTGGATACTTCAGTCCTTTTTAGATGAGAGAACAAAATACTCACGGGAGAAAAGACAAAGACAAAGTGTGGAGCAGAAACTGTCGGAAAGGCCATTCAGAGATTGCTGCACCTGTGATTCCATCCCATTTGCAGTCACCAAACCCAGACACTATTGTGAATGCCAAGAAGTACATGTTGACAAGAGCCTTATATAGCTTAGCTGTCTCCTAAGAGACCCTGCCAGAGCCTGACAAATACAGAAGCAGATGCTTGCAGCCAACCATTGGACTGAGCACACGGTCCCCAATGGAAGAGTTAGAGAAAGGACCGAAAGACCTGAAGGGGTTTGTAACCCCATAGGAAGAATAACATTATCAATCAACCAGACCCCTCAGAGCTCCCAGAGACTAAACCACCAACCAAAGAGTACATATGAAGGGACCTGTGGTTCCAGCTGCATGTGTAGCAGAGGATGGCCTTGTCGGGCATCAGAGGGGGAAGAGGCACTTGGACTTGTGAAGGTTTGATGCCAGAGGGTAGGGGAAAGCCAGGGCAGGGAGGCAGTAGTGGGTGGGTAGCAGGGGGAACACCCTCATAGAAGCATGGGGAGGGGGGACAGGATAGATGGTTTCTGTGGGGGGCTGGGCAACTGGGAAAGGGGATAACATTTGAAATGTAAATAAAGAAAATATCCAATTAAAAAACCTAGAAAACAAAGATTTATTTAATATTATATATGTTATCTTGTGTATACTAGTAATTAAAATTATCTGTACAAACAGTAGAATTTATGATCTATTCACAATGAAACTTTTAGGTAACCATTTAGAATATCTTTGAAAAATAATATTTTTTGCAATTATGAGGTTGGCATAAATTGAGCACACTATGAACAAAATATCGAAATAATCAAGTCATAAAGATATGTATACATGTTTATGTTGTTATCTGCACTGTTATTCTGAATGCTCCTATTCACATTAGATAGCTTCTAGACATATTTGTCTAGAGTGCACATTGGTTAGAAATTTTTGAGTCAGACACTCTTTCGTGAGGCATCCTATTCTTACCAAGGATATCCACCTTATGCCATGTATTGATTTCAGGGCCCTTCTGCCCAGGGTTTACCAGGCACAGTTTATCAGGAGTCCAACAGTGTCTTTTTAGCAAGTTTCCCTTCTCAAAGAGATTCAGCTACATATTAACAAATTGGGTCTTACTTGGACATTATCAGTGCCACAAACTGGATAGCATAAATAACAGAGATGCATTATGTGCTATGTAGGTAATGGCTAAGCCAATGTATCTGGAAAGTCTACCCCTTCTCAGCACAGTGCACATAGAATACATTTCAGACCTCTCATAGTTGCATACAGAAGGCTCTTTTATCTTCTCTCTGTTTTATGTTCCATCACTGCACTTGCTACTGAGTCCACATTTCTTCTTTTCATCGGGACATGAGCCATGTTGTTTTAAGACCTAATAACATCCTTTTAATTGATTATTTATGTAAAAACACTGTTTATAAAAGAAGGTCATATTCTGAGACACTAATTCTCAAGACTTAAAAATAAGAATTGGAGCCTATAAACTCATTCTCTAATAACCTGGCCAACATTTTGAATTGATAATAAAACAAACTCAATGCCAAGTCTTGGTAGGAAAAAAGCAAAAGAATTTAGAAATGTCCATAAATGGAATAGAAACAATTTTGGATGATTTTATGATCTATAGTAACTTTCAAAAATTTATTTTTCTATTATTACATCACAAGACAGCTCTGTACTTTCTTCTTCACTATAAAGATATTATGAATTTTATTTTAAATGGCTTTTAATTTTGTATAGTGACTGTATTTTGATGACATCATTCTCCTCCCCAAGGTCCTCTCTTATTCTCTCTACCTTCATATCCACCCAACTTCACTTTCTCTGCACTCTGCCTCTAAAAAAAAAAAAATTAATAAATAGTCATGAAGACTTCGTGCTGGCACCACCTCAGTCTCTTTACACTCTGTGAGATGTGTAGATATTCTTTGCAATGGGACTCCAATGTTAATTGCCAGAGAGTGGACTTGTGTCTGAACATCAGCCTGGATTTATTAGCAATGTTCATGGGACTATCTCAGGCAACAACTCAATTGAATGCAACCCTGTCACACCACTAGAAGTCTGGCCTGACTACAGAAGATGACCATTTTAGAGTCAGTATCCTCCAATAATATGAGTTTTCACTAGAATTACCCTGTATATTCTACTTAGAGTTTCCACTGAAAGGTTTTCACACCACTCCCACAGTGATCCACAATTTCAGCTCTCTTTCCCTACTATCTCCCTTCATCCCTCCTCACTTACTTGATCTTGCTCTGGTCCCTACCTGGCCCCAGTCCACCTGCAAAATTTATTTGAATTCTTTTTCCCAGATAATTTCATGCATACCTGTTGGAGCCATCATCTTTTCTAACCTCTCTGGGTCAATAAATTTTAATTTGGTTATCACTTAGTTAACAGCTGATACCCATTTATGGCCCAGAGATGTAAGGTAAAGCAATCACAGAGGTGTAAACACCAATAATAAACCAATGAAATTAATCTTAATGATATTCTTTACTCATAAATCAATGCCTCGGACAGTTGCTTTAAGAATGGCTTCCTCTGGCAGTCCGTTAGAGATGGTACAGAAATCCACAAGTAGACATTATGCAGAAAGAGAGTATGTTTTGGAGGCCTCTATCAGGTCTATCCCCTCACAAATTAGAGAACCCCTCAATACAGGGGTATGAAAAGTTGTACAAATCAGAGGGGATGGATGACAATAGGAGATCAAGGGCTCCCACGGGCTCACAGAGATTGAAACAACAATCACGGGCCTGCATGGGTCTGTACCAGGTCAAATATGCTGTTTCTTAACTTGGTTTTTTGTGAGAGTCCTAAAGTAGAGGCACGTGTGTCTCTGGCTCTTTTGCCTGCTCTTGAGACTGGATTCTTCTAATTGGCTTGTTTTGTTATGCCTTGAGATCTGTGTCTTTGCCTTGTCTTGTTGTTATCCTGCTTTGTCTTGTTTGGCTTTCTTCTCTGGCAGACCTGTTCCTTTCTGAAGAGGAAAAAGAATGGGAGTATACCTAGGAAAGAGGAAACAGGGGAGGAGGTGGGAGGCATAAAGAGAGGGGAAAGTGTGGTTAGTTGTATTGCATGAGAAAAGAATCTGTTTTCAAAAAATAAATAAAACAAAAATGGTCAAAACAAGCAGAATCAACAAAACAAAATAAACAAAGAATTTTTTATTAGATATTTTCTTAATTTACATTTCAAATGCTATTCTGATAGTCGCCCCCTCCCTCTCCCTGTTCCCCTGCCCACCCACTCCCACTTCTTGACCCTGGCGTTCCCCTGTATTGGGGCATATAAAGATTGCAGTACCAAGGGGCCTCTCCTCCCAATGATGGCTGACTAGGCCATCTTCTGTTACATATGATGCTAGAGACACGAGTTCGGGAGGTTCTGTTTAGTTCATATTGTTGTTCCTATTCTAGGGTTGCAGACCCCTTCAGCTCCTGTTGTTCTATCTCTAGCTTCTCCAATGTGGGCCCCTTGCTCCCGCTTATGGATGACTGTGAGCATCCACTTCTGTGGGAGTCAGCAATATCAGGGTCCCTCCAGTAAATACTTGCTGTCCTATGCAATAGTGTCTGAGTTTAGTGACTGATTATGGGATGGATCCCCAGTGGGTTAGTCTCTGTATGGTCCATCCTTTCATCTTAGCTCTATACTTTGTCTCTCTAACTCCTTTCATGGGTATTTTATTTCCTATTCAAAGGAGGAATGAAGTATCCACATGTTGCTTTTCCTTCTTGATTTTCATGTGTTTTGCAGATTGTATCTTTGGTGTTCTAAGTATCTGGGCTAATATCCATTTATCAGTGAGCACATATCTAATGACTTCTTTTGTGATTGGGTTACCTCACTAAGGATTATCTCCTCCAGATTCATCCATTTGCCCAAGAATTTCATAAATTCATTTTTTTAAAGCAGGATAGTACTCCATTGTGTAAAAGTACCATATTTTCTGTATCCATTCCTCTGTTGAGGGACATCTGGGTTCTTTCCAGCTTCTGGCTATTATAAATATGGCTGCTATGAACATAGTGGAGCATGTGTCCTTTTCACCAGTTGGAACATCTTCTGGGTATATGGCCAGGAGAGGTATTGCTGGATCCTCTGGTAGTACTATTTCCAATTTTCTGAGATAATGCCAGACTGACTTCCAGAGTGGTTGTACAAGCTTGCAATCCCACCAGCAATGGAGAAGTGTTCCTCTTTCTCCACATCCTCACCAGCATCTGCTCTCACCTAAATTTTTGATCTTAGCCATTCTGACTGGTGTGAGGTGGAATCTCAGTGTTGTTTTGATTTGCATTTCCCTGATGATTAAGGATGTTGAACATTTTTTCAGATGTTTCTCAGCCATTCGGATTTCATCAATTGAGAATTCTTTGTTTAGCTCTGTAACCCCATTTTTTAATGGGGTTATTCATTTTTCTGTAGTCTAGCTTCTTTAGCTCTTTGTAGATGGTGGATATTAGTCCCCTATCAGATTTAGGATTGGTAAAAATCCTTTCCTAATCCGTTGGTAACCTTTTTGTCTTGCTGACTGTGTCTTTTGCCTTACAGAAGCTTTGCAATTTTATAAGGTCCCATTTGTCAATTCTTGATCTGACCGCACAGGCCATTGCTGTTCTGTTTAGGAATATTTCCCCTGTGCCCTTATCTTCAAGAGTTTTCCCCACTTTCTCCTCTATAAATTTCAGTGTCTCTGGTTTTATGTGGAGGTCTTTGATCCACTTAGACTTAAGCTTTGTACAAGGGGATAAGAATGGGTCAATTCGCATTCTTCTACATGATAACTGCCAGTTGTGCCAGCACCATTTGTTGAAAATGCTGTCCTTTTTCCACTGGATGGTTTTAGCTCCCTTGTCAAAGATCAAGTGACCATAGGTGTGTGGATTCATTTCTGGGTCTTCAATTCTATTCCATTGATCTATCTGTCTGTTGCTGTACCAGTACCATGCAGTTTTTTATCACAATTGCTCTGTAGTACAGCTTAATGTCAGGCATGGTGATTCCCCCAGACGTTCTTTTATTGTTGAGAATGGTTTTTGCTATCCTAGGTTTTTTTATTATTCCAGATGATGCAAACTGCCCTTTCTATCTCAGTGAAGAATTGAGTTGGGATTTTGATGGGGATTGCGTTGAATCTGTAGATTGCTTTCAGCAGGTTAGCCATTTTGATTATATTAATCCTGCCAATCCATGAGCATGGGAGATCTTTCCATCTTCTGAGATGAGCTATTGAGTTTGTTTCCTGTTGGCTAACTCATCCTAGGAATGGATTCTGCCCTGAAATGCTGTTGAAATTCTTTGAGGTACAACATGAAAGAAAACTTTTTTTTTCCCTAGTGGGAATCAACTGAATATAACTCATTGGTTAGTGCTAGGACTCTCTATCTCTTTCCCACTCAGTGCTGGGACCATATATAGCTTGATCCTATGCTTGTCTTGTACATAATGACCCATTCTGTTGGAGTTCCTATGTGCAACAGTCCTTTTATGTCTAGCAGATACCATCCTTGGAATCAGACATCCCACCTGGCTCTTATTATCTTTCCCTTCACCATTCACATACACCCCTGAAGGTTGAAGAGAGAGGCATGATAAAGACATCTGATTTAGTACTGAAGGCTCCTAAGGCTGTCACTCTCTGTGCATTTTTCCAGTTGAGGGTCTATAAAAATTGCTATATGCTCTGAGTTGCTTCTCCGCTGAGGCCTTACTGATCCACTGATAGAGCAATGTGTAATTATCAGTCATTTTATAATTAGCAGACATTTTATTGCTACGTTCCTCTAGCAGATTAGTAGGAGGAAGGTCTCCCAGGAGAATAAATAGATCATGATTTTTAGGTTTTGAGAAAGAATTACCATATAACATAGGCTGGCCTCAAAACGCTCTCCTTTGGCTATAGCTTATTTAGTGATGTTTTACATGCATATGTCAATCATGCCTGGCTTTTTGGCTTATTTTAAAGTAGATTATATCAAATATAGAATTTTAACTTTCCCATTTATTCCAGAACTCTAATAATGTCATTTTGCTGCCTGGCATCTCTGCTCTCTAAAGCAAGTTGTCATTAATTTACTATCAATTTTTCATAATAACATGTAACTTCATGTTTGATTTAAATTTTTTATAATTTTTCTTATGCTTTTACTTGGAGTAAGTTTTTTTGTAGAAAGTAAACAATAGGGGGCTGGTGAGATGGCTCAGTGGCTAAGAGCACCCGACTGCTCTTCCGAAGGTGATAAGTTCAAATCCCAGCATCCACATGGTGGCTCACAACCATCCGATCTGGCGCCCTCTTCTGGAGTGTCTGAAGACAGCTACAGTGTACTTACATATAATAAATAAAATAAATCTAAAAAAAAAAAAAAGAAAGTAAACAATATAGCAGTTCAACATTCTAGTAACATTTCTTATTTTAATGAGACTTACCTGTGACATTTATGCTTTAGGAGAAAACCAAAAATAATTCAATCATATGTATAAATACTCCTCTAAACCTGTTGCTACCTCTCCAACTCTGAACACAGGTTTAGCTCTCAAGCCAAGGTGATACTATTGCTACTATTCTGGGCCATTATGTCTTTAAAATCTGCATTGCCTTCCATCTCTGCTTTTAGAATTATTATTATTTCCCATTTTAATTATGTGCTCTGATGTTGTTGTGTACATGTTTATAATTTATGATTGGTACCAACTTGCTGAGTTGGTCTCTTTATCATTTCTTTGCTTTCCCTTTTCTGAATTAAAAAGGAATTGTATCTAACATAGGAAATTGTTTCCTTTTGTATTTCCTTTTTTATCCTGGACTGTCATGAAACTTGCTTTGCAGCCCACAGTGTGTTCCTGTTTTCTCTACCTGTCAAGTGCCGGGAGTGTAGGTGTGTTCCTTTAAACGAGTCTATGGACTGCATTTGTAAACTTTCCTTTCCGTATATGGGAAACCTTAAATAGACAGTTAGTTTTGAGTAAGACACACCGTTTTCAGTCTTTGAGTTTCTTTTTACCTATCGAAGTACATTAGGGATGTGGGGGTAGTATCTGTACTTTGTTATTCTGCATAATTGAAGTTCTTTGTCTCTGTTAGTCATTCACATTTTTATTAATATTTTAGAAGAATGCTTAGCTCCTTTTTTTTTCTTAATAAGTTTCAGTGAATCTTATTCAGTGAGCTGTGGTGATTTTCAGGCCTGCAGAAAGCATCTTGTGGTTAACGCATACTAACACAGGCTGATCACTTTAGTTCTTAAATTTTTTTCAATAACTATAAAATTTCTGATGCCACCATATGGAAATGTTCAGATTGTGCTTCTTTCAAGTTATAATAATGATTTTAGCAGAGAACTTTAATCAATACATGATAAACTAAAGTATAACTGATTTCTATGGGGCCATTTCATTTTAGGGATCCTGCACTTGGCTGTCTAAGATATACAATCTCCAGGAGATGCCTTTTATTGGTATGTTTTCTTCCACCTTGAATCGTTCCATTTAGCATTTATCATACATGACATCTGGTGGTAATGAATTTCTTCAATTTTCATTTGGATGAGAAAGGCTTTCCTGTTGTACTCACATCTGAAGGCAGCGTGACAATTCTTGGGTTGTCACTTTGTCATTTAGAATTCTGAATGTAACATCCCACTCTCTGTGGGTTCGCTATGGTGTTACTAAGAAATGCAGAGAAATCCACATTAGGATTTCATTGGTAATATATCTTCTTGTTCCTCTGAGACTGTCTCGTGGTTCTTGTTGCTCATTGCATTTGTCTTTTGACAATATGATACACATACACAATGCAGTGTGTTTACCCTCATTCCCCTCCTTCATCTCTCTGCCACCAGTCCAACCTCAACATGTCTCTTTTCCCACATTTTGTTGTTTTGATTTGTTTTGTTTGTGATCAGTGAGTTTAACAAGGACCATCTGAATCACCATATGTTTGGAACTATGTAGTATATCTTTGTAGAATCACTGGAGTGTGTCCAACTGAAAACAATGAGGGACCCTTGAAAAGTTAAGCAGCATTGAACATAAATCCATAAGTCTCTTCTGATTCAGGAATGACTGATGACAGGCTTAGTCATCTGCAGGCCTAGAACAGGTATCCACAGCTATTTATAAGATCATATTTTTTTAATTTTTTTTCCAACTTTTATTAGATATTTTCTTCATTTACATTTCAAGTGTTATCCAGAAAGTTCCCTATACCCTCCCACCTCCCTGCCATGCTCCCCTACCCACCCGCTCCCACTTCTTGGCCCTGGCGTTCCCCTGTATTGGGGCATATAAAGTCTGCATGACCAAGGGGCTTCTCTTCCCAATGACGGCCAACTAGGCCATCCTCTTCTATATATGCAGCTAGAGACATGAGCTCAGGGGGTACTAGTTAGTTCACGTTATTCTTCCACCTATAGGGTTGAAGACCCCTTCAGTTCCTTGGGTACTTTCTCTAGCTCCTTCCTTGGGAACCCTGTGTTCCATCTAATAGCTGACTGTGAGCTTCCACCTCCATGTTTGCCAGGCATTGGTATAGTTTTCCCTGAGACAGCTATATCTGGTCCGTTTCAGCACTCTCTTGCTGGCATATGCTATAGTGTCTATGATTGGTGGCTGATTGTGGGATGGATCCCTGGCAGCCGCAGTCATTGGGTCCATCCTTTGGATTCAGCTTCACACATGATCTCTGTAACTCTTTCAATGTGTGCTTTGTTCTTAATTTTAGGAAGGGGTGACGTGTCCACATTTTGATCTTACTTCTTCTTGAGTTTCATGTGTTTAGTAAATTGTATCTTGGGTAGTCTAGGTTTCTGGGCTAATAGCCACATATCAGTGAGTACATGTTATGTGAGTTCTTTTGTGCATGGGTTACTTCACTCAGGATGATGGCCTCCAGATCCATCCATTTGCCTAGGAATTTCATATATTTATTGTTTTTAATAGCTGAGTAGTACTCCATTGTGTAAATATACCAAATTTTTTTGTATCCATTCCTCTGTTGAGGGACATCTGGGTTCTTTCCAGCTTCTGGCTATTATGAATAAGGCTGCTATGAACATAGTNAGGTCCCATTTGTCAATTCTTGATCTTACAGCACAAGCCTTTGCTGTTTTGTTCAGGAATTTTTCCCCAGTGGCCATATCATCGAGGCTTTTCCCCACTTTCTCCTCTATTAGTTTCAGTGTCTCTGGTTTTATGTGGAGGTCCTTCAACCACTTAGACTTGACCTTAGTACAAGGAGATAAGAATGGATCAATTCCAAGACTTCTACATGATAGCTGCCAGTTGTACCAGCACCATTTGTTGAAAAGGCTGTCTTTTTTCCACTGGATAGTTTTAGCTCCCTTGTCAAAGATCAGGTGACCATAGGTGTGTGGGTTCATTTCTGGGTCTTCGATCCTATTCCATTGATCTACCTGTCTGTTGCTGTACCAGTACCATGCAGTTTTTGTCACGATTGCTCTGTAGTACAGCTTGAGGTCAGGCATGGTGATTCCACCAGAGGTTCTTTTATTGTTTAGAAGAGTTTTTGCTAGTCTAGGTTTTTTGTTATTCCAGATGAACTTGCTAATTGTCTTTTCTAGATCCTTGAAGAATTGAGTTGGAATTTTGATGGGGCCTATTACCTTTTAAGCACCGTATTCTTTAACAATTTAGGTACTGGTTCCATCTCTTGAAGAAGGTGTTTAATCCAATTAAAATTTGTTGGTTATTCCACTAAATTGGTGTACTATTGTGACACTTATCTTGCAGGCATGTTAAAATGTGGCTATTCTACTAAAGATCATCTATAGATCCATTGCAATACCCATCAAAAGTCTAATGATGAAGACAAAACTTATGTTATCAAACACAAAGACTTCCAGTTTGTACCTAACTAACAGCTTCACCCTTACAGACTATTGTTCAGTAGATATTCTGGACTCTACCAGCTATATCACATAGCTATGGACCATGCAACATAAATCTAAGAAACCAAGAGCTGGATTATTGTCAAATCGAGGTATCATATTTCTCTGAGTTTCTATATCCACTGTAGAGACCATGCAGCCTGGTGAGTTTTCAGTGTGTAGCACTCTACCTTTTATGGTTCAATCATAGATGTTTCCTATGTTTTGTGTTCCAATGAGTTTTCTCTGTCTGTCTTGTTTTCTTGGATATTCAGGGTGACAGTCTAGCCAGTAGCTATTTGCTACTTGGACTCCTACCCTACCTTCTTGCTGACACTACAGACTTTTTTTCCAGATATTTATTACAATTACCTTTTGAGACCCTTCCAAAATGCTAACATTAACTTAATTCATGGCTGGTCCTTCTGCCAGAGTTCAAACATGGTAAGTGAGGGTTTCTTCCTTTCTCCCAGATGGCCATCTACCCACTCTGTATTGAACTTCATTTGTGACTTGTAGATAGAGATCTAATTTTCTTTGTGTTCCCCTAAGGTCAGATGTCCTTTGTGTTGGTAAGCCTATTCTTAGGGTTTCACGTAATACTAATTATCTCCCCAAAGTACATTTTAAATATAAAGTTTCACTGATATTTGGGAATGAAAAATATGCAATCTACATTGGTGATACTATATAGGTATAGTATAAATAATAAATAAATCTTATTTACTTATTTTTTCTTGTCTTTTTCTGAGTTCCATAAAGAATAACAACCTAAATGCTTATTCATTCATTACTATATTCATGTTGTAAAAAATGTGCATGACATAAGGAGTAGGAGAATCCAAATCCTGAAAACTTTCAGTTTCTTTCTTTTTTTTCCTGTGGGAGGTGATTTTATTGCCTTAAGGCATCAAGGACAGGATAGAAGAGATCTTTTAGATATGAGCATAGAGACAGTGGGGCAAAGTCATCAAGGCTGCTCAGGGAGCCACAGTGAAACTCTAAACATGACTTTCCAATAAAGTGTCTAATGTACTTCTTGAGCTGTTATCAGGAACAGAAGCACTGGACCCCTATGCTATTACTTTATCTGCATCAATGGCCAAAACAAGTGTTCATAGACAGATAGTATTAAGTCTGGCCAAGGGCCCAGGCACTTTCACAACTTAACACCTGTAGATAATCAGTCTTCTAACACACTCAGACTCAGTAGATTATGCAGTAGATTCAGTTGATGTGGATCTAGGGATGTTCAAGAGAAAATGCAGAGGAGACCAAAGGAGGTTCAAATAACAGCAGCACAAGGTCCATGACAGTTTTTCCATTTTTGTCCACCTAAACCTCTGCTACAAAATCCTCACTAGAGGATAGGCATGATTGGTGGGTTTGTTGTTGTTGTTGTTGTTTTGTTTTGTTTTTGTTTTTGACCATCATGTACCAAACTGTACATACTTTTTTAAGTGCCTTATCCTTCATGATCTGCTTCATATTGGCTGTCAAGTTATAGGAGCTTGTCACAAAGTGGCAGAGTGAAGATTCAAGTCTAGTAGAGATTCTTATTTGTGGACAATCAAAAGGGTTTTGTTTGTTTGTTCATTGATATATAGTCTTGTATGATGTAGATATAGACTTGGCTGTCTAGAAAGTGTTGTGTAAACATGCACAGCAATTCCATAGTTCTTTTGTTTTGGTTTGGTTTTTTGGTTTTTTTTTGTTGTTGTTGTTGTTTGTTTTTTGTTTTTTGTTTGTTTGTTTGTTTGTTTGTTTTTGAGCATGGAAGAAGACTAACCTTAGCTACAGTAGACACTGACTTTCCAGGATGGTGCCCTACATCCAGGGATTCACGAATAACCTGAGTAAGACAGTAAGGCCTTTCTTATGCATGCATTACAAGGTAGGATAATCACTGTTATGGAGTATATGAAAAAAATATGAAAATAGTACTTCTTCCTGAGACTAGTGTAAATATCTGTTCAATCCTTCAGAAAGAGTAGTATATTATTGCTTTGGTAGGGTAGTTTCTATACTGCCTGACAATACTCGCTATATAGCAATGTAAATTTCCATGGGACAATCTTAAACACAAACACACCACCTCAACTTTGATTTCCAAAATTTCCTTCATGAGATTGCAGAGATTCTGAAACATTGCCTTGCTCTCATCTGTTTTCTTATTATCTTCCTCACTCTCTGGTAGGGTCAGTCCCTTCTTATTCACCATGTACTGGTGATATCCATCATAGTCCAGTCCTTGAGCTGCTCCATGCAGTATGTATCAATAGAATCAGTGATATACCCTACCTCAGTGCTTGGCTTCTGCACACACTCCACATACTCCATAGGCACAGTTGAACACCCATTCTTTCCTCTTGCCTACAAGACTGTTTAGACAATATGATTGAATGATTAAAAATCAGTTCTTACTTTCAAGTAGGTATTACTCTTAGGTGGGCTTTGAGGTGTCTGCCATTCTTCCATTTCCATTACCTCAAGGTAACTTTGATCACACTCAATAAAAAAAGCAATGATAAACTTCTGTGTCTCCTTAATGCAAGACACACAATGGCAGGAAAGTCATCTCATCTCCAGACTGAGAAGTAGGTTAGCAGAGGAGCTCATTCAGGCACTGCTGTTAGTAAAATGTTTGTGGATTCCAAACTTCAAAGATAATGAAAAAAAAAAAAAAAAAAAAAAACCTAACTGTGGCAATGACCAGCTTTGGCATCCCTGGAGTGGGTAAACCAAGGTAAGCAGCCAACTGGTGTCAGTACTAAGAACCCACTGATGTGGATTTGTCCTGATAGCAATGAGGGCTTCTGCCTGTGGTGGCCAGTGATTAGAGAAATTATACAAGAGACTCTTCTCGAAAGGGCAAAAGAAAGTTTAATTTACTGGTGTTGCCATTTCCTGTGTCCAGGAGAAAAATATATGAATTCTTTTAACTCCTTAGGTCTTCTCAGCACCTCACAGATCCTGCTCTATGGGTCAACAATGTGGTCCAGCGTCTGCTTGGGACTTGGCCACTCGGCAAGGCGGGACAGGGGAAGCTTTGAGTGGGTGCACCCTCATGTTGCTAGTAGATGGGCATAGGGCCATGAGAAGTTGCAGTACCCTGCTCCAGGGGTGAGGGAGGTACATTTTGAGATCGCTGAAGTCCTACTGGCATTGCTCAATGTCCCTGGGCCCGCATGGAGGACATCCCCGATGCCTGTGCATGCCAAGGAAGAGCTGAGAACAGAATGTGGGCCCCAGGCGGACTCTGGCCCGGTCAGAAGGGAAAAGGGCATGGAAAGAGCTCTGGCAGGTTACCTTGGGATGGAGAGTCTTTGTCTTGGTCTGTGTAGTGGCTTGGGCTGAAGGAAGCCTTGTCTGGGAACATAGGGAAGCAGCCCAGCTGGAGGTTAGGGGAAGACCTGCTCCATTGCTCCAGGGGATCATGATGAGAAGAGGCAGTCCATGGTTTTAAGGCGATTATTGTAGAAAGGCAGAGAGGGAGATAGTAGGGAAGTAGAAGATGGAGAGAGGGGGTAAAGGAGGAGGAGAGAGAGGGAGCCAAGGGAGCAAGAGTACAAGCAAGAGAATAAGAGTTTAAGAGGGAAAATTTTCAGTTTCAATGCTAGACACAGATACTAAATATATAAATATTTGCCTATATTGTATTATTGATAACAATTAGGACTGAAAATAGAATGTTAAATTATATAGAATGGATAGATAAACAATTATAGAAAAAATTATAGACGAGTATTTGTTAGATCAATTATAAATGTCATTTTGGAGCATACATAATGTCTGGTGACCTTGTTCTACAATTTATTTGTGTTAAAAACATAAAAGTATGAAATATTTAAGTCATAAAATTGCATAGTAAAATAATAATTAAAAAAAAGCAGTTCTGACTGCTGTGGCCTTAGATTTTCTAAAAATATTTTGTTAGATGGATTTTTATATGCAAAATTTTTCCAAAGTATACTGATTCTATAATCATAAAGTACATATAATTCCAAAAATGTTTATGGTTTAATGTATTAGAATAAATTAAAATACTAAATTGTATACAAAATAATTATTCACTAATATCTAAAGCAGACCATTTATTAGCAAAAAATTTTAAAACAATTTTATTAATGAGATAAGTCTAGGAATATTGGTACAGAAAATACATTTTAAATTTAAAGATACTTTGGCTTCTTTGTTTATTTTTAAAAGCAGTTAGTTGGCTACATATGAGTTTATACACAAATTTAGCAAAAATAACTGAAGAACTGTGCTTTATGGTGATAAACATTGCATACACATTTTATGTGCAGATGTTATTGTTTGGACACATACACAGAAACAGTTAGCATGATCTGGGTTATCATGACATACAGTCTTAGAATCACTGAACACAGATACCAGAAGCTGTTTCTTATCTGTGCTTGAGCTGAATACCAAATCAGCTGAACATTCTATCAAAGCACAAAAGAAGACCCAAGTAAATAAAATAGATGACATGTCTTTGGTTGAAAACTCTCAATGCTATAAAGATGCCAATTCTTTCCAAATTAATACAAAAATTCATAAAAAAAAATCCTTGTAAAATTCTCTTTTTGATTTGTTTCCTTTTGTGTGATTCTGGTTGTTTTATATCTTGATATTCTGATTGGAAATTTCATCTCAGAGATTAAATGTGTGAAATAGCCAGGGAAATAATGAGTAGAAAAGAATAATGGCATGAGACTTTTACCATAAATCTTTATTAATGAAAAATATGGTGTTGGTAGAGGAATAGGGAAATAGATCAACAGAAAGCACGGGAATGTGCACACATGAGAATTTACTATGTAATAAAGGTGACATATCAAATCAGGGAGGGAAGTTTTGAGTATTAATGAAATAGCTGTGTTTGGAAAAAACTCTAAGTTTTTTTTTTTTTTTAATAACACTAACATAAAAAATGCATTCTGAGATGAAAATGGTGGTTATAGCACTTGTAAAGAGAGGCAGAAAGATTATAGTTTCAAGGCCAGCCTGGCACATTGGGAGGGCATACCCCTTCTAAAATCATAATAATAATCCCCCAGCATTATAGTTTGACATACCAATAAATTGTCAGATAGCTATATTTGATTTCTTTTTAATTTTCAGTATGAATCATATTGAAACAATCCATAAATTCCAAATAAAATTTCATATATTGTATACAATATATTTTATTGTAAGGATGTCCTTGATGAAATTAATAAAAAGCAAGTAAAGTGTATTAAGGTTTAGATGTTAATAATGCATCTGCAATCGGAATTCTATAACAAATTTAGAAATATACTTACCTAAATGTACAAAGAAATTTGAAAATGCCCACATCCTATGTCTTATGTTCTGTGTACTCCATCTCATTAGGAAGTACTTTTCCTGCAGTTCTTGCAAATATTGGCTTCAGATGTTACAATAACTTAAGTAATTGATTTATTGACTGATTGATTCACTATCATTTAAGATTAATTACCAAAAAAATGGAGTTAAGATTTAGTTATAAAATCTCACAATTGCAAAGCTTGAAAGTTTGGTTCTCACCTGGTAGAGTCATTAAGTATTGATGGGAACAGAAAACTGCTCGTCTAATGAGTGAATTAATTCACTTATGGAGTCATACTTTGTGATATTTTAGGCAAATGGTGTAAATTGAGAGGTGAGCTTTCTTGTGGAAAACAGGTCAGTAGTTGAATTTCTTTGCAGGTGTAGCTTCTTGTGCTTCCTGCTCGTGTGAGGTAACACGTTTCTTGGCCTCTTCCCATCCACCTAAAGCTCTTGTCATGCAAGGAAGCCACCAGACTGCAGAGAATATTGAAGCTTCTGAAATGATCATCCAAAACAACCTATTTTTTCTCCCTGCTGAGTATGTTAAGTATTTTGTTCCAGCAGTGCAATGCTGACTACTACCCATGATTTAAGTCTTATTATATACTCACAGGGAGAGAAGAGGGAAGGAATCTGTGGTAATTTTCTTTTACTTCTAAATTTTATGTGTTTCCAGAAATGTCAAACAATTAGTTTTAAAAGCATTTAATTTTTATAAATATTCAAAATACATGCCAAGAAAGATAATTTCTATTACTTCTCAATTCACAAAACATTTAAAATTTAGTGCACATTTGAGAAAAAATTTAAAGTTAACATTACCTCAGTTCATCTAGTATATTCTGAGGCAGAGTTAGGTATTAAATTATTTTTAGAATCCTCTAGTTCAATATATATTATATAATCATAAAATATTATTATTAAATGATATAATATAAAATTTATATAAAATTTGATCTATATATTATATAATCATTCCTATATATTAATACAAAGTCATTATATATGTGTGTTTATAAAATCTAAATGGCTTAATCAACATAGACATGGTACTAGTTACATAAACTATCATTAGGGTTTAAAAGATAAGAGCTGGAGAGATGGCTCAGTTGGTTAATGACTATGGGACAAGTATTATAATCTGAGTGCAGTTCTCCTGAAACTACTCAAAAGCTGAAAATGGTGGTGTGGATATATAATCCAAAATCTGGGTAAGCTACTTGATACTTGAAAATCTTGGATACTAGAAGTTCTCTTGAGTTCATTGGCCAACTAGTGTGGCCAAATCAGTGAGATCCTGATGCAGACAGAAACTCTGTCTAAAGTAACATTAAAAGATGGAGCAGGATAAAGACAGAGGAGGTTGACTTATTACCTCCATAAGCACATTCACACAATTCTATATGTACAGGCTATGTAAATATAAATAGGAATAATAGAAGTAATAGAAAACATGTATTACAACCTCACAAATCTAATAATCAACTATACTAGATTAATAATATTTCTTTAATGTGTGGTCCTTACCAACAAAACAGTTTTGTTTTTGTTTGACCTGGAGATCCTTGTGGAGAGATGGCTCAGGTAGAGGCTCATCTGAGAGTATATTCTGTCAGCTAACAAATTATCTTTTAGACTTGAGAGCATTTTAGACTCCATTGACTCTTCTTGTTTGTCAACTTGACTACATCTGGGATTGATTGAAAACCTATGCTCCTGGGAACAAGTATGAGGGAATTTTAGTCAATTGGATCATTTGAGATGAGAAGATAGACCCTAAATCTGTGCCACACTTTCTCATGGCAGCCTAGAGAAAGACAAGAAAAAAAGGAAGCTTTCGCTCTTTGCCAGCCTGCCCCCATTCTCAGTGGCAAGTTTGCTATTTTCCTAGCATTAGAGCCTATTTTTAAAGGGTTCTGGCATATACTGAAGATCAGCTGAGAAGTCCAGCCTCATGGGCAGAGTGCCTACTGGATCCTTGGATTTCTGTTGAGACAGCCATTGTTAGACCAGCTGGAGCACAACCTGTAAGCCACTCTAATACCCCCATCCCCTATTTCCTCTTTTTGTAAATTTTAACTTTTTTATTGATTCTTTGTGAATTTCAAATCAGGTATGCTAATCCCACCCATCTCTATGTCCCCTTATATCTGCCCTATGCCCTTACAACCTCTTTCAAAAAGAAAAGAAAATAAGATAAAATAAAACAGTAAGTAACAAACAAAACACTTGTCATGGAAGCTGTAGTAAAAATACAGTGTTTTTGTAGTATACATTCTCCTCTGGCTTCTGCTATACTTTCTGCACTGAATCTTCAAAAGGACTCCTCTCAGATTCAGATATCCTGTTGATGCCCTGTGTCAGGAGATTCTGCGGGGTTGGTTCTACAGTACAGAACCTTTCACTTGCTCCAGCGGATTATAGATGGGATAAATGTTGGGATGGGCCAACTCAAAGCTCAGGGTAAGGACTTAGAAGGTAGCTGAGTTAGGCAGCTCATTAGCTCTGCAGTGCCACACCACCAGAGCAAGCTTTCCAACACCACCAGTGTTGCAGCTGATAAGAGACAGGATCACCTCTCCTGCTCTCATGTTCTAGGGGCAGGCTCGCTGGCACTTTTGTCACAAGGAGCAGTTCTTCATTACAGTAGTGAAAAGTGTTAATGAAGCAAGGTGCAGGGCCAGCTTTCTAGAGTGCTACAGCCAGTAAAGGGTGGAGCAAGCTCTCAAGCTCTAAATCCCCCTTTGAAACATTTGTTCTACCAAGTTCTGATCCTCTAGAGAATTCTGACTAGTGCATAGATTTAGGAAGTAATAGATTTCTCTCATTTATTTCTTTTATTTTTCTCAAGCTAATTTGTGATATGGCCTAAAAATATTAATCAAATTTGAGAACTTAATTTCAGCATAATACAAATAATAAACTCCAGACTTCATTTTCCTACTATTTTTTTTTTTTTACCTACATCTCCCCTGTGATCAAGGATCTAAACAGGGATGGATCCTGAATAGTATAAACTTATGTTTTTCACTACTGTAATGAAATACTGGAAATCTTTCTTAGCTTGGTGTAACCTTAGCATTCTTCAAGGGGTCTGAGAGGAAGTGAAAGTATATTCTTCAATTCAGGAACTGTGATATACTTTAGATTAGATTGTAATCACAGACTGAGGAAAGGGACAGCACTGAATTAGGTGGTTCAGCACTTCATGTGAGATGTCTATGAACCTCTTAACTCACAGCACTGTGATGTCAACTTTAATCACTTGGCTAAGGCAGTGTCTAACAAGGGTCTTAAAACTAATATTGTAGATTTATATTTTGATACTAGGAGTTTTTCAGAAGGATGTTTATGTCTCTTCTCATGTGTGTTCTTGAATATAAACTGTATATTCCTGATATTTTCACAATTGTCAGTTTTGTGCCTACAGTAACACTGTGATGATCCAATAAGATACTATTCAGTTTTCTCTTTGTTTCTAAGTTAATCATGTAACTGGAAATCTTTTGTACATAGTTTCTGCCCACTTCAACATTCAGTACCAACTTTGTATCAGATTAGCCATATAACTATTGCTTTTTATTGGTGCTATGATTCAACATTATCATTTTTATTATTCTGCTAAGAATATTTTTCCAGCTTTAGGCATTGAGTACTTCCTCATGTTGATTCATTACTTTTTTAACAGACTTTAGTCTTTTCCACTAAAACTTAATTCAGAAGAACACAAAACCACCCATTATATCTATCTATCTATCTATCTATCTATCTATCTATCTATCTATCTATAGCTATATCTATCTATATTTATATGTATATATCATCTATCTATCTCTATATCTATATACTGCAATTTTTTGTTATTTTATTTATTTCCATTTCAAATGTTATCCCCTTTCCCAGTTTCTCCTCTGCAAACCTCATACCCCTCCCACTCCCCTTGCTTCTATGAGTGTATTCCCCTACACACTCACCCACTCCCATCCCACCACCCTAATATTCCCAAACACTGGGACATCAAACCTTCACAGGACCAAGGACCTTTCCTCCCACTGATGCCAGATAAGGCCATCCTTTGCTACATAAGCAGCTGGGCCATGGGTCACACCATGTGTACTTTTTGGTTGGTGGTTTAGTCCTTTGGAGCACTGGAGGGTCTGGTTGGTCAATATTGTTGTTCTTCCAGTGTGCTTGCAAACCCCATCAGCTCCTTCAGTCCTTCGCCTAGCCTCTCCAATGGGGTCCTGCCCCCACCCCATGCTAAGTCTGATGGTTAGCTATAAGCATCTGCATCTGTATAGATTAAGCTCTGGCAGAGCCTCTCAGGAGACAGCTCTATCAGGCTCCTGTCAGCAAGCACTTCTTGGCATCAGCAATAATGACTGGGTTTGGTGACTGCATATGGGATGGATCCCCAGATGGGGCAGTCTCTGGATGGCCATTCCTTTAGTCTCTGCTCCACTTTTTGTCCCTGTTTTGTACAACATTCTTGGTGTTAACTTTTTACTTTCTGTAGAATTTGGTTTAAAATCTAAACTTTTAACATGGACTTTGCTTATTGTTCTTGAAGAACCACTGTTTGCAAACCACATGGGATGCCTAGATAAAAACCTGAATTGTGACTTCACCTGTGCCCACACATATCTCTACCCATCTCTTTAGAACTTTACAAACAGATACTCCTGAATACATGTCCAAATTGGTAAGTTACAACTTTTGTCCTTAACAGTGCTGCTTGTCTAATATATTTTTATCTACTTAATACAAATTTGATATCAAGTATATGTGAGTACTGTTGATATCACATTATAGATTCACACAAAGGTAATTTTAATTTTACTCATGCAACAAGTGTCAGGTTATTGTTTCCTAATGTACATGCACAGCGCATTATCTCTATTCCTAAACTTCACTTACATTCATTTGTAATAAATTTAAATTTCTTTGCCACACTTCTTATTTTATTAGGGGTTCAATATCCCAATAAAATTTTACTGTTCACAAAATATTCTTTGCATATACTTCTTTGTTTTGTTAGTTTGTTTGTTTGTTTGGTTTTGGTTTTGGTTTTTCGAGACAGGGTTTCTCTGTGTAGCCCTCGCTGACCTGGAACTCACTCTGTAGACCAAGCTGGCCTCAAACTCAGAAATCTGCCTGCCTCTGCCTCCCAAGTGCTGGGATTAAAGGCATGCATATAGTTCTTAGGGATTTTACACGTTCACAAAGTTTATGTACATTTCCATAGTTTTATATTAATGGATCTTTCTTCTCCCATAATTACATGACAACAAATGAACCACTAATTAATAATCAATATTCCTTTTCTAGTATGTCCTATGATGGAACCACTATACAAGTTTGTCAGCAGAGTATTTTTTATTCCACTTACATAATTTATTTAAGATTTGTTGTTAAATAAGTGCTAATATATTTGTTCCTGAGTAGGATTTCTTGCATGACTGTATGATCATTTGTTATTGCACCTATTTAAAACAATTGTGATCAACTCAATCCTTTGAGAGTCATCTGTGAATGTGCTCTTATTCACCTATTTATACAAATATTTGAGTGAACATGTTTTGAACCTATATTGGCAAAATGAATAAGATACCTTGTTCATGTTGATAATGCCAAGAGTTTTCTCAGAGTCACAGCAGGTAATGCCATCACTCAATGTTCTTCATATTACCAGAGATTGGTATCACATTTTATGCCTATATGTTTTCTTTCCTTGTTATAATATTTATCTGGCTATATCTTGTACAATATCAGAAACTCATATTGTCATGTTTTATATCTATATGCTTTGTTTCTTTATTATATCATTTTTCTTCGGGTATCTGTAAAGAAAGAGCACAGCTATATTTATGGCAACACTTATAAAGAAAAACATTCAGTTAGTGCTGGCTTACAGATTCAGAGATTTATTCCATTATTGTCATGCCAAGAGTATGGAGGAATGAAACAGACATGGTGCAAAAGAAGGAAACTAGAGTTTTATGTCTGGATCAGCAGGCAGCAAGCAGAGAAGAGTAAGACACTGGGCCTGGCTTGAGCTTCTGAAACCTTAAAGCCCATTCTCAATGACACATTTCCTCCAAGCCCGTATCTGCTCTT
>LR750498.1:224039-276294 GCA_902729485.2 Mus minutoides | reverse complement strand
AGAGATTTATTCCATTATTGTCATGCCAAGAGTATGGAGGAATGAAACAGACATGGTGCAAAAGAAGGAAACTAGAGTTTTATGTCTGGATCAGCAGGCAGCAAGCAGAGAAGAGTAAGACACTGGGCCTGGCTTGAGCTTCTGAAACCTTAAAGCCCATTCTCAATGACACATTTCCTCCAAGCCCGTATCTGCTCTTGAAAGGCCACAGGGACTAATCCTTTCTTTTTTTTTTTTCCAATTTTTTAATTAGATATTTTCTTAATTAACATTTCAAATGCTATTCCGAAAATCCCCTCCCCCCTCCTTGCTCCCCTGTCCACCCACTCCCACTTCTTGGCCCTGGCGTTCTCCTGTATTGGGGCATATAAAGATTTCAGTACCAAGGGGCCTCTCTTCACAATGATGACCAACTAGGACATCTTCTGCTACATATGGAGCTAGAGACACGGGTTCTGGGGGTTCTGGTTAGTTCATATTGTTGATCCTCTTCTAGGGTTGCAGACCCCTTCAGCTCCTGGGGTTCTATCTCTAGCTTCTCCATTGTGGGCCCTGTGTTCCCTCTTATAGATGATTATGAGCATCCACTTCTGTACAAGACGGCTATATCAGGGTCCCTTAAGTAGGCACTAGCTGGGACTAATCCTTTCAAATAACAAATAACTCCACTCCCTATGAGCCTCTGGATCATTTTCATTTAAACCACTGCAATAACTATTAAGTCATATCTCATTGTTACTTAAAATTTATTTCCTTCATAAAAAGATTTTTTTTTCAAATAAAATGCTATATTTGTACTTTCTTTTGTAAACTGTCAGATCACTGAGCAAAATGTCTTATTTGTTGAGTGCTCTGAGATACATGCCTGTATGTAGACATATACATGCGTGCTTTTGGGGGGGATAACCTGGAAATGTTGGTCTTGTTGAGGGTATAACCTGGAGATGTTGGTCTTCTTGGGGATTAGCCTAGAGACTAGAACTAGGCTCTGGTTTTGTTGGGGTGGTGGAGGGCAACTTTCAAACTAATGCTATGTACCAACCTGTTAGGTTACCTGAGTTCAAACTTAGGTCAGGTTCTTTAAAATGGAGTCTGAACTTAAAAGTTTGGCCTCATATATGTATATGTACATACACACACACACACACACACACACACACACACACACATATATATATATATATATATATATATATATATATATATATACACATATACACATATATTCATATATACACACATATATTCACACATACACATATATATGCAGGAAGTACAGGTCTCATCTGGCAGTAGCCATCATTGATTTGCTTTTTTTAAGCACCACATAGTATAAAAAGGAGTTCTTTCAATATTCTATTCATAATTTGACTCATGCAAATAGAAGCAGTAGTGAAGCTACATGGTAGCTTTGATGGAAATATCATCTAAGCCATGGAAGCCATTATTTCATCACTGTACATAGTTCTGCATAAGTCCCTGAATGTACTAAGCTTCCTTTTAGGGAACTGTAGCTCTACTTCTGAATAATGGTTCTTGCTAGCTAAGGTGTGCTAACCCAGGAAGTAGCTTTGTGCTTAAAAGCACAACCTGAGAATTGTTTGGGGTCCCAAACACCCAATGTAGTCATTGCCCTGCTAATAAATATTTTCTAACCTGTGTACAAACGGTCCCCTCTGGTGAGTGGCTCACAGCAAACCTGCAAAGCACTGTTTTCAAATACAAGTCTGAGAAGAATTGGGATTTTTTCAGACTACAAGATAGATTCATTCTTCATGTAGTCTTCATAAGTACATTCAACTACTTTCTTAATACATTTAAAAGGAGTTTTATTTCCTGCCTGTCACTTCTTATTGGATTCATAAATGAAAACTTGTTGGCTTGCCAAATAGACATTCTCTCTTGACTTCAGAGGCTTTTCTGTGGCCATATCTTTTCTCACGATGTGCCTATGGAGTAGAGCTGAGCTCATTAGAAGATGGGTTTGGCTTCAGCGTTGTTGCTATGCTTCGTTTCCAAAGCTCAGGGGTGCTGTATTCCTTTAGGAAGAATTGTGATTAAGTTTACAACTTCAATTATCACAAACCCAATTGTTCCTATGTAGCATGGGGATTGAATTGCCAGACTTTCCATTTCTTCTCCTCCTCTCAGCTTCAGGCCTTCCTCTCCTTCCTGCTCTGGAGATAACCATTTCCTGACAGGAACATTTCCTTCCTGGATGATCTGCTGATCTACAGGGAGAGGTGAAGGAGATTCTCCATTGTTGTTGAGATGTACTTAAGATATTAAGTCGATTCAGGCAGTTTTTACTTTCAGGAACAAAAGTGCCATTCATAGAGCTAAATTAAAGTAGTCATATTAACAATCTATACTTAATCAGGTTTCTGCTGATTCAATCAAATAAGTAAAGTCACCAACCTACATACTTCCAGTGATTTTAAAGTCTTCACTATTTGTTCAATATTTCTGTGACCTATAACTTAATTACTTTATTAAGTATTATTAAAATAATAAACTATAAATATAGCTCCTTTAGAAAGATGATTAGAAGACTGAATGTATCTCTGCAGCTTTTCGTGGATGCCTGACTCCTTTAAAATTTTTATTTCTTGGGGTTGGGGATGGAACCCAGAGTCTCACTCACACTTTCTCCCTAAGTATTCTATTACTAGGCCAAACTCTCAGTCTTAGATGCTAATTTGAAAATTTTACAAAATATGATTTTTTAACATAGTTATAGAAGTTTGTTCTAGTCTGGAAATTTTCTTGATTTTATAAACCAGTAGAGAATTTTTTAGGACACAAGTATACTCTATGTAATAAATTAGACAAAACAGCATATTAAAAAACAAATTGACATGCTTGGAGTTGTTTAATTATTTCTAATAATTAATCTATTTGATTTGGAAAACATAAAAATGATTCTTAAGTAAAAGCAAAGGGCCTTTAGTTGTGGAATCTAAACATTAACAAAAATTTGGGGGGGGGGGATGCTGTCTCTTGCCCTATGTAATGCTGCCTACGGAATTTCAATTAAAAAGAGTGTTTTTGTCTCCAACACTTTGCACACCTATTTGGCAGATCCCAACTTTATCAGAGCAAAAATCACATATATGTGACAGTAACAAGATGAAGCAGGACATCCATAGTTTCATTTGAAAAAAGCTTGTTAACTAAAGATAGGAGGGTTTACAAAATCACTAGCAGTGTGTCTATAGACAAGGAGGGCAATGATAATTACAGCTGTCTTCTGGATGCCAATGCAAAGGTCAGAGGTCAGGAAGAGAGCCTTGCAGTATGGTATTTTAATGTTTCATTACTGACATGGACAGGCTCTGACATGAAGACTGATGTGATGCAGGTCACCCCATCATTGCTTCTGTCTAAGTGAATTAATTGCTTGGAGCTGGCGTGGCTGAAGTTGCCTTACCCTGACCTGTAATGTTGGGAAACTGTAACCAGATGTGTTTCATTCTGCTTATTAGTATGACCTAGAAATGCTTTGATCTAACTTTAGTTTCTAGCATTAGAACTTGGATAGGATGAGGAAATATTATGCAGATGAAATTCCATGTCTGGAATATTGAAACACATAACACATATTTAAAGAAAAGTATATTTATAAATCATGAAGAATATTTTCCCAATAAATTACTTTTTATGATTTAAGACTGATGTTAAACTATTTCTTACCAGAAATAATATATTTACAGTGTACATATGTTTAATAATAAAAAACCTTTAAAAAATAAGAATATATTTAGAAAACACTTAATTATCAAAATTCTCTTTTTGGACCAGAGGCTAAAATTCATTCCAGACAGGGCCATCCCCCCACCACTTTCTGCGTGAACCCAGCAGAGGGTACCAAGGGCCCCAGCGGGCTCTCCACACCACAGGAAACCTAGCACACCTCATGATTATCATGAGTACTAGAAAGAACATGGGCAACAGAAGCAACAGACCTTCTTGAACAGGGTCCCTTCAGGTCTTCATCCTTAGTCAGGAAGAGGAGCTGAGACACAGAACCTTGGGCACCTTCCTTGCCAGAGGAGAGCTGGCCTACAGGGAAGGCTCTAATCCCTGGACTCAGGAGGTGGATCTGAGCTCCAGACCTCTGGACACCTGCCCTACAAGAGGAGAGCTTGTCTGACCACTGAGACTCAAGTGAGTGTTGGACTCCCAGGAATGCTGAAGAGGCTAACAGAATCAAAGGAGGACAAAGATCTAGTCAGAGATAGCTAGAACATTAACACCAGAGATTGCCAGATGGCGAAAGGCAAACTTAAGAATCTTATTAACAGAAACCAAGAACACTGGGTGGGCATCACCAGAACCCAGTACGCTCACCACAGTGAGACCTGGATACCCCAACACACCAGAAAAGCAAAACTTCGATTTAAGTCATATCTCATGATGGTAGTAGAGATTTTAAGAAGGACATGAATAACTTACTTAAAGAAATACAGGAGAATACTGCTAAACAGGTAGAGTCCTTAAAGAATTACAGGAAAGCACAACCAAACAGATGATGGAATTGAACAAAACCACCCAAGTTCTAAAAAAGGAAGTAGAAACAATGAGAAAAAAAGGGAGATAACTCTGGAGATAGAAACTCTAGAAAATATATCAGGAACCATAGATGCAAGTATCAGCAGCAGAATACATGAGATGGAAGAGAGATTGCCAGACGCAGAAGATTCCATAGAGAACATGGACACAACAATTAAAAAAATGCAAAATGCAAAAAGGCCCTAAGTCAAAACATCCAGGAAATCCAGAACACAATGAGAAGACCAAACCTATGGATAATAGGAGTAGATGAGAATGAAGATTTTCAGCTTCAAGGGCCAGCAAGAATCTTAAACAAAATTATAGAAAAAAACATCACTAAGCTAAAGAAAGATGTCCATGAAGCCTGGAGATGTTGGTGCACGCCTTTAATCCCAGCACTTGGGAGGCAGAGGCAGATGGATTTCTGAGTTTGAGGCCAGCCTGGTCTACAAAGTGAGTTCCAGGACAGTCAGGGCTATAGAGAGAAACCCTGTCTCAAAAAACCAAAGAGAGAGAGAAAGAGATAGAGAGAAAGAGAGAGAGAGAAAGAGAGAGAGAGAGATGCCCATGAACAAACAAGAAGCCAACAGAACTCCAAATAGACTGTAACAGAAAAAAATTCCTCCTCCTGAAACATAATGATCAGAACAACAAATGCACTAAATAAAGATAGAATACTAAAAGCAGTAAGGGAAAAAGGTCAAGTAACATATAAAAGCAGGCCTATTAGAATTACTGTAGACTTCTCACCAGAGACTATGAATGCCAGAAGATTCTGGACAGATGTTATACAGACAGTAAGAGAACACAAATGCCAGCCCAGGTTACAATAACCAGAAAAACTCTCAATTACCACAGATGGAGAAACCAAAGTATTCCATGACAAAACATAATTCACACACCATCTTTCCACTAATCCAGCCCTTCAAAGGATATTAAAGGGAAAAGACCAATATGAGGACAGAAACTATGCCCTAGAAAAAGCAAGAAAGCAAACCTAAAAGATGACAGCCAAAAAAACAGAATCCCAACTTTAAGACCAAAAATTACAAGAAACAACAATTACTTTTCCTTAATATCTCTTAATATCATTGGACTCAATTCCCCAATAAAAAGACATAGACTAAGAGACTGGCTACACAAACAGGACCCATCATTTTGCTGCTTACAGGAAACCCACCTCAGGTACAAAGACAGACACTACCTCAGAGTAAAAGGCTAAAAAACAAATTTACAAGCAAATGGTTCAATGAAACAAGCTGGAGTAGCCATTCTAATATCAAATAAAATTGACTTCCTACCTAAAGTTATCAAAATAGACAAGGAGGGGCACTTCATACTCATCAAAGATAAAATATTCCAAGATGAACCCTCAATTCTGAATATCTATGCTCCAAATGCAAGGGTAGCCACATTCATTAAAAAAAGCTCAAAGCTCACATTGCACCTCACACAATTATAGTGGGAGACTTCAACACCCCAATCTCACCAATGGACAGATCCTGGAAAAGGAAATTAACAGAGACACATGGACAATAACAGAAGTTATGAAACAAATGGCTTTAAAGAATATCTGCAGAACATTTTATTCTAAAACAACAGAATATACCTTCTTCTCAGCACCTCATGGTACCTCCTCCAAAATTGACCATATAATCAGTCATAAAACAGGCCTCATTAGATACAAAAATATTGAAATTATCCCATGCATCCTAACAGATCACCATGGACTAACACTGATCTTAAATAGCATCATAAGTAATGAAGGCAGTCCTAAGAAGAAAACTCATAGCCCTGAGTGCCTCCAGAAAGAAACTAGGGAGAGCATACACTAGCAGCCTGATAGCACACATAGAAGCTCTAGAACGAAAGGAAGCAAATTCACCCAAGAGAAGTAGATGGCAGGAAATAATCAAACTCAGGGCTGAAAATCAACCAAGTAGAAACAAAAAGAACTATTCAAAGAATCACCCGAACCAGGAGCTGGTTCTTTGAGAAAATCAACAAGATAGATAAACTCTTAGACAAACTACCTAGAGGGCACAGGGACAGTATCCTAATTAACAAAATCAGAAATGAAAAAGGAGATATAACAACCAAACCTGAGGAAATCCAAAACATCATCAGATCCTACTACAAAAGGCTATACTCAACAAAACTGAAAAACCTGGATAAAATAGACAACTTCCTAGACAGGTACCAAAGTTTAATAAGAATCAGATCAACAATCTAATCAGTCCCCTTTCCCTTAAAGAAATAGAAGCAGTCATTAATAGTCTCTCACCCGAAATGCAAATTAAAACAACCCTGAGATTCCACCTCACAGCAGTAAGAATGGCTAAGATCAAAAATTCAGGTGACAGCAGATGCTGGTGTGGATGTGGAGAAAGGGGAACACTCCTCCATTGTTGGTGGAAATGCAACCACTCTGGAAATCAGTCTAGTGGTTCCTCAGAAAATTGGACGTAGTACTACCGGAAGATCCTGCAATACCTCTCCTGGGCATATATCCAGAAGATGTTCCATCTGTTAATAAGGACACATGTTCCACCATGTTCATAGCAGCCTTATTCATAATAGCCAGAAGCTGGAAAGAACCCAGTTGTCCCTCAACAGAGGAATGGATACAGAAATTATGGTACATTTACACAATGGAGTACTACTCAGCTATTAAAGACAATGAATTCATGAAATTCCTAGGCAAATGGATGGTTCTGGAGTGTATCATCCTAAGTGAGGTAACCCAATCACAAAAGAACTCACATAACATGTACTCACTGATAAGTGGGTATTAGCCTAGAAAACTAGACTACCCAAGATACAACTTACTAAACACACAAAACTCAAGAAGAATGAATATCAAAATGTGGACACTTCGCCCCTTCCTAGAATTAAGAACAAAGTACACATTGAAGGAGTTACAGAGATCAAGTGAGGAGCTGAATCTAAAGGATGGACCAAACAGTGACTCCTGCAGCCAGGGATCCATCCCATAATCAGCCACCAAACATAGACACTATTGCATATGCCAGCAAGATAGTGCTGAAAGGGCCCTGATATAGCTGTCTCATGGGAGGTTATACCAGTGCCTGGCAAACACAGAAGTGGATGCTAACAGTCAGCTATTAGATGGAACACAGGGTTCCCAAGAAAGGAGCTAGAGAAAATACCCAAGGAGCTGAAGGTTTCTTCAACCCTATAGGTGAAAGAACAACATGAACTAACTAGTACCCCCAGAGGTCATGTCTCTAATTGCATATGTAGATGAAGATGGCCTAGTTGCCCATCACTGGGAAGAGAGGCCCCTTGGTCATGCAAACTTTATATGCCCCAATACAGGAGAACTCCAGGGCCAATAGGGGGGAGTGGGTGGGGTGGGTAGGGGAGCAGGGTGGGGGATGGGGGAGGGTTTAGGGGATTTTCAGGAGAACATGTGAAATGTAAATGAAGAAAATATCTAATAAAAAATGGAAAAAAAAATAGTCTCCCAACCAAAAAAAGCCCGGACCAGATGTCTTTAGTGCAAAGTTCTATCAGACCTTCAAAGAAGACCTAATTCCAACTCTCCTCAAACTATTCCACAAAATAGAAACAAAAGGTACTGTACCCAATTCATTCTATGAAGCCACAATTACTCTGATACCTAAACCACATAAAGACTCAACAAAGAATGAGAATTTTAGACCAATTTTCCTTATGAATACAATGCAAAAATACTCAATAAAATCCTCTTCACAAACTGAATCCAAGAAAACATCAACAAGATCATCCATCATGATGAAGTAGGCTTCATCCCAGGGATGCAGGGATGGTTTAATATACAGAAATCCATCAAGGTAATCCAGTATATAAACAAACTCAAAGACACAAATCACATGATCATCTCATTAGATGCTGAGAAAGCACTGGACAAAATCCAACACCCCTTCATGATAAAAGTCATGGAAAGATCAGGAATTCAAGGCCCATACCTAAACATAATAAAAGCAATATACAGCAAACCAGTAACTGGATATAACATTACCTCAAACAAATCAGTGGCCTTTCTCTACACAAAGGATAAAGAGGATGAAAAATTGATTAGTGAAACAACAACCTTCAAAATAGTCACAAATAATACAAACTACCTCGGTGTGAATCTAACTAAGGAAGTGAAAGATCTGTATGACAGGAACTTCAAGTCTCTGAAGAAAGAAATTGAAGAAGATTCAGAAGATGTAAAGATCTCCCATGCTAATTGACTGGCAGGATTCATATAGTCAAAATGGCTATCTTGCAAAAGATGCAATCCCCATCAAAATTCCAATTGAATTCAACACAGAGTTAGAAAGAGAAATTTGCAAATTCATATGGAATAACAAAAAACCTACTATAGTCAAATCTATTCTCAACAATAAAAGAACCTCTGGTGGAATCACCATGCCTCACCTCAAGAGTTACTACAGAGCAATTGCGATAAAAACCGTATGGTACTGGTACAGCAACAGACAGGTAGATCAATGGAATAGCATAGAAAACCCAGAAATGAACCCACATATCTGCGGTCACTTGATCTTTGACAAGGGAGCTAAAACCATTCAGTGGAAAAAAGACAGCATTTTCTACAAATGGTACTGGCACAACTGACAGTTATGTAGAAGAATGGGAATTGATAACTGGCAGTTATCATGCAGAGGAATGGGAATTGATCCATTCTTATCTCCTTGTACAAAGCTCCAGTCTAATTGGATCAAAGAACTCCACACAAAACCAGAGAAACTGAAATTTATAGAGGAGAAAGTGGGGAAAAGCCTCAAAGATATGGGCACCAGGGAAAAATTCCTGAACAGAACAGCAATGGCTTGTGCTTTAAGATCAAGAATCAACAAATGGGACCTCATAATATTGCAAAGCTTCTGAAAGGCAAAAGATACTGACAATAAGACAAAAAGGCCACCAACATATTGGGAAAGGGTTTTTAGAAATCCTAAATCTGATAGGGGACTATTATGGAATATATACAAAGAGCTCAAGAAGCGGGGCTCCAGAAATTCAAATAACCCATTAAAAATTGGGTACAGATCTAAACAAAGAATTCTCAACTGAGAAATAACGAATGACTGAGAAGCACCTGAAAAAAAATGTTCAGCATCCTTAATAATCAGAGAAATGCAAATCAAAACAATCCTGAGATTCCATCTCACACCAGTCAGAATGGCTAAGATCAAAAATTCAGGTGACAGCAGATGCCAGTGAGGATGTGCAGAAAGAGGAACACTCCTCCATTGATGCTGGGATTGCAAGATGGTACAACCACTCTCGAAGCCCTTAAATCACTGGGATTCACTAATGTAAGATCAACTTCTCACTGAGTCATTTCTCTGTTTGCATATAAAAATAAAAGTTTCATAATTTCTTAAATGAATATTTATACTTATCTCCACTAAAACCTTGCTGAGACAAAATAATTATAGTATAAAAATGTGTGGATTTGAATAATATAGTCTATTATTTAATTACAGTTTAAAATTACTTATTTGAATATTCCTTTGCTAATAAAGAAAAATTTAAAACAAGCATTTTAAAAATATATATTGGCACATATGAGTGGCTGAGGAGGAACTAATGGAGGCTGTGATGAAGGTGGTGGACAAAGGAGGTGGATGTACACAGACCAACCAAACACTGGGTCTGAGTCCTGTGTTCCAAGGAGGAGTATTTGGTAACTACCTACTTCTGCATCTGTTTAGATATGTGTCTTTCAAAATTAAAATGAGATGTATAGTTAAGGAATATTTTTATGTTTTCTCCTCTGAAACTTTAATTTTAGTTATTACTATGAGTGTCCGTTATTATATTACTGAATCATGATTTAATTTAATATTATTAATAGATATATGACTTTGCTTATGTTTTCATGATAGTGGAATAATTAATTGCTAAGTTGTTATATTATGTTAAACTTCATTTAGATATATCAGGATGATGAGGGTTAGGAGAAGTCTGAATAAGACTTTAACAAAGTTAAATTGTTCCCTTGATTTGGAACGTTGGCAGATATTTTTTGTGTTTTACCATAAATTCAAGAGACACTGGTTAGTATAAATAAATCTAATTACAGAATAATATTTGCTTGGTAAAGAGAAAATTTGTAAAACTTTTGAGAGGTAAGAAAACAGCAAGTGATATCTCTGTTTAAGTGTAAACAAATACTTTGATGTTATTAATTTATTCAAACATAATTATATAAAATACATCAGTGTATGAAGAAAAAAAAAGCCCAAAAAAAGGTTTCACGAAATTTCTGGAATTTATATTTTTCTGAAGTAGACTTCAATACAAAACCCTGGACCTTTTTTTTAATTTCAAATTGAAATTTTATTTGATAGGTAAAAATAATGATAACAGAATTTCTCAAAAAAAAAAAAAAGAAAAGAAAGAAAAAGAAAAATAAAAAGAAAGAAAAATGAAAAAAGAAACATTTAGCTGGGCAGTGGTGTCTGTCACACACCTTTAATCCTAGCACTTGGGAGGCAGAGCAGGTGGGTTTCTGAGTTCAAGGCCAACCTGGTCTACAAAGTGAGTTCCAAGACTGCCAGGACTAGACAGAGAAACACTGCCTCAAAATAATTTTTTTCAATTTTATTAGATATTTTCTTCATTTACATTTCAAATGCTATTCCGAAATTCTCCTATACACTCCCCCAGCCCTGCCCCCCTACCCACCCACTCCCACTTCTTGTCCTTCCCTCCCTCCCTCCCTCCCTCCCTCCCTCCCNAAAAAAAGATCTGTGTCTTGCTTATATTTCTTCTGCTTTCTTTATACCTATTTTGGTTAGGTTTGAGGATATTTTTTTGTTGTTATTGTTGGATTTTGTTTTTCCTACACTTTTTCATGTTTTACTGATTATTTTGTGCCTGCATATTTCTTAGATTTGAATTTTTTCTCTGACTGAATTAATCACTTTTTGGACTTTGTTTTTATAGATGATATTCTACCTATTTCATATAATCTTTTGGTGAGAATTTCATCTGAACTTTTAGTTTGACATTCTAAGGTTTTCATTTTGAGTTTTACTTCAGTTTTACTTTCTTTAGTGCTTCTCTACATTTATTAAGTTAGTGGTTCTAATTTTTATTATTTGTATTTTATAGTATCCATTTGAACATTTGTTTATGTTCTTTTTGATGTCCTCAAACATCAATAATGTCTAATATGAATATCTTGTCTCATTCATCACCTAAATGGAAAGGTATGTCCTTGTTTCTGGTGGAGGTATATTTCCTCAGTTGTTCACATTTATGTTTTGAAATTAGATGTAGGTATCAGGAGATAGGATGTTTCTGTAGTTCTTGGTGAAGATATATGATCTTGCCTTTATTGGGTGAGTGTTCAGGTCTTTGCTGTTATTTTAGCCTGTCAGATTGTGGATCAGCTGTAGGATACTCAGTTTTTAGTTCTTGTGTTACTCTTGGTTTCAGAGTTCAGACTTTGAATGGTCCCAAATCCAGACATAGGGTGGATGTTAGATGAGCAGACAAGTAGGGAGGTGTTTGGCATTGGATGCCTCTAAGATTATACCACAAGTACCAGCAGAGGTGAGGGGTTCCCCAGAATCAGACTGGCTGATAGGTTAGCTCTAGGAGTTCCTTCCTGAATTTCTACTCCAGATATCTTGATTTCAGATGGCTCTAACAACAGCGAGGTCTCGTGAGATTTCCCTATCCACATTGGCTTCCTCTGGGTGCTGTCATTATGTCGGTATTCTTTATCAGTCACGTTGTTAAAATTCGCTGAATACAACTTCCCTGTCAGTTATAAAAAAACAAAGACAAGAAGTGAATATAGTCATCTTCTGACTCCCACTGCTATTCTGCCCGTCTCCTATAATTTTCCCGTAGGTGGAGGGAAGGTGTTGTCAATGTGTCCTTCGGGCTTGGGCAACATAAGCTCCATTGTTCTCCAAATGTTTCACCTGTGTGGAGTTCTGTAATTATACTCATCTTCTGCAAAAGAAGGTTCATTTATGAGGGGTGAGAACTGTACTTATCTGTGATAATAATAATATAAAAAAGGCTAAGTATATAGAATGCAGTTAGAAACTACAATAGCTTAGAAAAGTGGCAGTAGTAGCTTCTTCTATAGGACCATTTATAGTACCAGGTATGTATTTCTTTCTATTGAATGCATCTTGTGCCCAATTAGTCTCTTGGATTCCTCTGATCAAAAATTTGAAAAGAGGTTATCTGTGACTGGAAATAAGGTTCTGTTAAATAACCTATGGCCCTTAAAGGGAACACAATCACCCTAAGTGATAGTGTTATTTTTTTTAAATCATTTATATTTACACACTTATGGATATATTGTACATGTACTTTAAGTAAACATGAAATGTTTTCTGTGGCTTTTCAAACTTTAGTGTTATTCACCCTTCTTACACTACTTCTATATTATCATTCCTCTTCTTCCCCCAGCTAAAGTTCCCGAGTTTGTCATTTCCTGTTTCATGGAACCTATGCTCTACTGTTGCCTCCTAAAGATATTTTTAGTAAATTATTGAGAAAGCTATGCATTGCTCTTTTGTTTAGTTTTCTTTTAATTATTTACAGTTCACATATTATCTGCTTTCCTGGTTACCCTCGGCAACCCCCCTATCACATCCCCCCTTACCCTGCTTTATGAGGGTGCTCCCCCTCCCTTCTACATACTCCCTCCTCATAACCCTAGCATTTCTTTATACTGGCGCCTCAAGCCTTCACAGGAACAAGGGCCTCCACTCCTTTTGATGCCAGATAAGGACCTTTCAGATCCATTGGTCCTATCCTAACTTCTCCATTGGGGCCCCAGTGCAATGGTTGGCTGCAAGCCTCAGCATCTTTACTGGTCAGGATCTGGCAGAGCCTCTCAGGAGACAGCTGTATGAGGCTCCTGTCAACAAGCACTTCTTGGCATCAGCCATAGTGACTGGATTTGGTGTCTGCATGTGGGATGGATCTCCAGGTGTGGCAGTCTCTGGATGGGCTTCCTTCAGTCTCTGTTCTACTCTTTGTCGCTGTATTTCCTTCAGACAGGAGTAATTCTGGGTAAAAATTTTGGAGATAGCGGGGTGGACCCATCCCTAAACCTGGGGCCATGCCTAATCTCTGGATATGGTTTCTACAGGTTTTCCCTCTACTTTGCGGGGTAGTTCAGCTAATGTCATCCCCATGGGGTCCTGGGAGGGTCTTGCTTTCCTGGCATCTAGGGCTTTTAGGTTGCTACCCATAGTTCCCCATCCCCTATTGCTCATGTATTGTTTTTTGATCATATTCATCTGTAGTTCTTCCCTTAGTTTCTCCCAAATTCACCATACCTCTTATACTTCTTATACTTTAACTTTCCCACCTGTCCTGTTTTTAATTTAATAACTCATCATCTCCAAATGGTGCTGTCTATATACTTCTAGGCCTGAAGTCATCCAATGGAATGAGGTTAGCCTACCAGCAGCCACAGACTTAAAAGCACAAACAAACAAACAGAAACTGACTCTCATTTCTTAGAGGCTGTCATCTCCCCAAAGCTCTTCAGTTAGTGGCCTTAGTTAAGTGGCACCATTTACAATGCAACAATACACATTTGCTTTTTAAAGAAGCTATAAACATACTTAGAAGATGCGATCTGATACATGGGGGACTGCACTTTGAATGCACTCCCCTCCCTTCTCTCTGTATCATGGATTTCCCAGCAGAAAGTCCAAAGGAGAGTCACTTAATAAAAGGATGCTAGCTTCCTTAGGTTCTACCTGCTCTTAAGAGCTGTCTATACAGTCTAGTGGTGGGTGAATAATTTCATTTCAAAAACATTTCTTCTATAGTCTTAGATTTTTCAAAATGTACTTAAATTATGATTCCTTCATGCTTAAACCTCCTTTCTAGCCTACCACCCACTAGAAGTAGGTGAAAACAAAAGTTAATAGGAAATGGTGGTTGTGGACCAGTTTAGAAGTAGTTCTTTTGGGCAATTCCTATCTTCTTTATAAGCAGTCCAGTTCACTAGAAAAACACCAAACACAAACCATCAGGGACAAACCAGTCCATTTGGCAAACACCAAATACAAATCAGTTAGAAGCGGCTCAATCCAGAAGAAACCTTGAAGCTCTACAGAATACAACTAGAAGCAGCTGGAATAGCACTAGAATTTCTTTGGGGTGTTTCTTTCTACAAAGTTATGAAAAGCAAAGGTCAGTGAAGACAGCAAGGTGAACTAATGGAAGAGTGTTATCAGTGAATACCAGCCTCAGCAAAGCCTAATAAAGACCAGCAAAGAGCTCCAAGGTGAACCAATGCAAGAATGGCATCCACTGCCTGCTGGTTATTCTTATATTCGTTCCAATCATCCCATGTTCTCTTAAGTCTCAGCTCCAGCAAAATACCATGTCCTTTCACCAGAAAACTTCCCGAAAAACACTGCATATCTGTTCTCAGCAACACATCTTCTTATAGGACAGTTTCCAGAAAAACATCACACGATATACCTGAGACTCCAAAGAAACCAGAATTTCCCACTTCATCCTCCAAACTTGATTCTTATAATCTATGCATTTTTAAAATGACAGTTTTAGGATATATTTCATTTTTTTTTTAATTTCTTTAACTTCTGCCTCAGTTTCTAATAAAAATTTAAAAGTCATACTGGTAAAGAAGAAAAGGATATCACTGCGGTGTTCCTGGGAAAATTTAAACAGAAAATTGCATAATTCCTCCTAAGACATTCCCCTTCTTTCTATCTGTTTCTATCTCTCTGCCTCTCTATCTCTGTCTTTTTGCTCTCTTTAGAGAGATATACACACAGACAACCCCATTAAGATCACATATAGACACAGGTACTCATAGGTACATATAGACACATAGGCATACAAACAGCCACAGACATATGTATATTAACACATATATACACTATACACAGCACCGAGCAGACAGACACTCTAGTGATAAATCTTTATTTTATTTAAGTATTGTGTTTGGGGACATTTCAAATGTTTAGAGGAAAAGGCAGAGTTCTCACATCTATGTCAATGAATAGAATTGAAGCCTTGTTATGTATTGGGAATGCTTATAATAATTAGGAAAAGCAAAAGAAAATGACATTATTTAAAAGGACTTACTTCAAGTAAATGGGTGGAATAGTAGAGACACTCATTTTCTCAGTTCATTTGACTAAAAGCTGAATCTCTGTGTAGAGTGGAAGCAAGGTGTTATTGTAAGCATGTAAACAGGTTAGAAATGACAGTTCTTAAGTTGTAAATCACCTGAGAATTTCACTGTGCTGCAATAATTACATAGTATGTAAAAGGGGCCTATTTAAAGCAATTAGTTTGGGCACTGTAATCACGTGTGTAAGTAATAAGATTTTTATTCAATACCTAGAAAGAAATATCATTAAATTATTCTTAACTAAGTCTTTTGTAAGGTCACCAATGTTCTTTTCTTCAATTACTACTAAACTTCATAATTCTTTTCAGAATTTTGTACAAATGTGGAATTAGGGGGTGATATCTCCCACCACTTCCAAGGATTCTACACTAAATGAAAAGCACAGAGATCACACACATAATCTTCCTCTCTCACTTATGCACACATTACTTGCTTCTTGTTTTTATAAACAACAAAGAATTCACATGCTGTCAGCCTCAGAGTTCTTCTATAGCCTGATTCAACATCTTTCTTAGATGTTTAATACAATCTTGTGCTGGGAACAGAGAGTATCCTAGGTTGCCTCATATTTATATAGGAATAAATATCACCTTGGTGCTAGTGGTTTGATAAGTCTAGCTAAAAATATTTACATAGTGTGCCTGCTCCCACTTCCTTACCCTCATCAGTATGTATCTCCATCCTAGAAACAGCAACACCAGCCAGCAAGGCTTTATGACCTCGCTAGCTTGATACCAACTTTATCATCCTAGCTAACCTGTCAAAAACTGTCATTCAAATGTTTGGAAGCATCAGAGATATTTTTTGCTGTATTCTTATTGTTCATTCAATGGGACTTAGGATAAAAAGCCAAAAACAGCCTCTCTGTTCACTGGTTCTTCATGATGCACTACCACATGCCATAAGAAGATTTGCTTGATGTTATAAAAATAAATTGTTTTAGTACTCAACTGTTTCTTTACAACCATGGATGGGAACATTGTCTTCTTTCTTTGGAATAGAGGAGGCAGCAATCTCCACCATATGAGAATGTCGCACCTCTGCCTGATTTCACTGCTCCTAAATTCTTCTCTTGTCTGAAGAGTTTCCGTGTCTTTTTCACAGGGAACATTGATTATTTTATGTACTTGTTTCTTCTTCACATTTATTCCTTGTGGGCTAAAATACCCATGCGTAAGGCACCAAAGAGATGACAAGGGGATCAAATGTAAAACCCCATTACATTTGTATCTTCATATACATAAACATGCTTATCAATTTTATATGTGGATGTTTGGTTAAGGCCTTCATACTTCTACTTCATAGTTTTGCTTTTTTTATTTTAATATTTCACATTCTTCCTAGATACAATGACCCTGTGAGTTGTTACAGATATGCAGAATCCAAGACTGCTTGAAAGGCATCAGATTTCTGAATAGTGAAGAAGGGAACATGAGATAGGGTGAGTCAGAACTGTAGTGTCCACCTCACCTTCTGGAAGCAGATAAACTACTATTGATAACCAGAACAAAATGAAAAATGTTACTTATCAGCCATACTTTGGGAAATAATAAAATGAAGGGGTAATTCTCCATATGATTTGAAGAAGTCCTTCCAAACAGAAGCATGTGATGACTGCTGAGAATTTATATGCAACAGTCCTGTTATGTCCAGGAATGACCCTTCACAGCTGCACTCAGCAATTTCCAGCTCCTGGTATTTCCACTTTTTCTTCTTTAATGAACCCAGATCCTTTTTTTTGCAGGGAGGGACTGCTTTTAGGATTGAATGTTCCACATCAGTAGTTCTCAATCTGTGATTGCACATCAGACATCCTGCATATCAGATATTTACATTATAATTCTTAACTATAAGAACATTACAATTATGATGTACCAATGGAATAATTTTATGATTGGGGGTCACCAAAGCATGAGGACTATATGTATCAAAGGGTAGTGGCCTTAGGAAGATTGAGAACCTTTGCTCTACACTCACTCTCTGCATTCTCAGAAGCTCTGAATCTGTAGAAGATGACCTAGTTGGCCATTATTGGGGAGGAAATGCCCGTGTTCTAACAATGTTTATATGCCCCAGTACAGGGGAATGCCAGGGCCAAGTAGTGGGAGTGGGTGGGTAGGGGAGCAGGGCAGGGGGAGGTTATAGGGGACTTATGGGATAACACTTGAAATGCAAATGAAGAAATTCTCTAATAATAAATAAATAAATAAATAAAATAAATTGTGTCATGATGAGAAAAAAATATTTTCTCATGATAAGTTTTTGTGTTGACAAGGATATGAAGATCTTTTTTAGTTTTTCAAGCATGTGATAGACAAAGCCACTAGATTTCCATTTAGAGGACAAATCAAAACACTGGCTCACATCTAATGTTTGGTATTTGTGACCATAATAATTAAGTCATTTGACAAAATAGAAGTTAATTGCATGGAAGAAAATACTAAATTATATAAAAATACAAATTGCATAGACCTTGTAGTAGTTCTACTAGCCAATAATTTCAACAAAAGGGGAGAGATTGAGGATTTGATGCTTTTTGAAAAGTGACATCTTGCAAAGAAAATCTGCTTTCTAAGTATTTTTCCAAAGTAGTTCAATTTTTCCATAATCACTTTATTTTTACATAGAGAAGTAGGCTTCTGTGTAGACAAAGTTGACATAAATACTCAAACAGATTTCTTTTAAATTGAAATGTCACTCACTTGGGATTCAAAATTTTTATTTAAATGGAAACAGTTTCTGCCAAAATACTCATTTCTAAGCTGAAGTTAGCTAACATTTTCATTTGATTGGCATTAGCTATGTTGACAAAGCTGAGCCAACATTTTCCAGTTGTGAAACAAGAGAAGGTTAGGTTATTAGATAACCAGGAAAGCAGATTAGATCTTTCTCTAGATAATTTCCTCAATAGTCACAATTTATGATGCAAACCTAAGTGTCTTTAGTTGTGCCTTGTTAATTCTGCATTTGCACAGACTCTTTGATGGCTCCCTCCCACTAGACCATTTAAAGACATGGAACACCAAACAAAGGAGTTTGTGTCCTTATTCCCAAATCCATTAGTAACCAAAGCCTGATTAAAAGGCTATATTTACTTCCTTCTTATTGGGTTTCCTATTCTCCATTGCAAAGAGGGAGTGTAATATGCTCAGTTAGTCAGTACTTCTTCATTCAGTGTTATGTATTTCCAAATGCCCTTGTGTCAGAAGACAGAAAACCAAAAGAAAGAAAGTTTCATAAACTCAGAATAATGGCTATTTATTTTTCTAGCAGAGGAAATCCTCACATCACAGTCTTCAGCACCATAATTAAAATATTTATAAGTCAACTTAGAGATTCTGGAATCCCACATATATGCTTAATCAGAATAAAACCTGAAGTGAGCCTCAGAGCGTGCAGACCTTGGATTATTGTTTGTTATTGCTCATTAATTTGCATTTTAGCTGTTTTGATCATTTACTATTTTTAATTTTTTTTGAGAACTTCATACAGGATAATTGCATCTACATCATTCTTATCCTTCCCTTCCAACTTAGACATCTCATTTTCCAAAGTTTATAATCTGATCATTATTATTGTTATACACACACATACACACACAAACATGCATGCATGCATGCACATACAATACATACACCTAATTTGTTGAGCCCATTTGATGTTGCTCATATGTACATGTATGGTGACAACATGGAATTTGACAACCTATCTTGTGTTTTCACCATGGAGGAAACAGACTTACCCTCTCTCAGCAGCCATCAACCAGCTAGGGGGTGGGAATCACAGGTAATCTCCCCTGGCCATGTTACCATGTCAGCTGGTGTTATCATAATGCTGGTCTTGTTTGGAAAACCAGATTGTTGACAGTTCATGGATGCAGGTTTATTATATACTTATTTGGATTTGAGCTTTAAAGATAGACTGCATGTTGGACTGCAGATTGGTTGAAAACTTGCTATATAGTTAAGGATGACCTTGATCTCTAGTGAGAGCCATCTCTCCAGCCTCGGCTATTCCATACTTTTATGGAGTCTCCACACTCTTCTTTATGATGGTTACACTAATATACACTTCACCCAACAGCAAATGACAGCCTTATCTCCACACCCCTTTCAATATTCTGTTTGTTTATTTCCTTAATTATTTGTTCTAGCGGGAGAGGTTCAATCTCGTTGTGGTCTGATTTATACTCCTGAGACAGCAGATAACTATGTATTTTCTTTCAAATATATTTGCCGGTTGTATTCTCTCTTTTTATAGTTTTCCACTCAAGTTTTACAAACTTTTAATAGATTGTTTTTGATGTTAAGTTTTATGTGTTCTTCACGTATTCTCAATATTTACTTTATGTTAGGTAAAATGTTGGAAGCATTTCCTCACATTCTCATGTTAGATTCCTTCTTAATTTTGCTGGTATTTTTCTTTTGCTGTGTAGAAACCTTTTAATTTTGGCAATTCCATAATCAGCTCTTGACATTGTTTTCCCTACATTGACATTCTGTAAAACAAACAAATAAACATTGTGTCAAACTGTGTCTTGAAGTGTTTTTCCTGATTTTTGTCATTGTTTTACTTTGTTTTGTTTTGTTATTGCTACTGCTGCTGCTGCTACTGTTGTTTTTATTTTAATGCAGGATAGGAGAGAGAGTTCAAGTTTTCAACATGTAGAAATCATATGTCCCCATATCATTCCTGGATAAGGTAACCTTTGCCTACTGTTAGCTTTTCATAGTGTTTGAATGATCCTGATCTCTAGTGAGAGCCATCTCTCCAGCCTCAGCTATTCCATAGAATTTGAGAATCACTTAGATGCAGAAATAAAAGCTTTTTCCTGGAATATCTTTCTACTCTGTTTCTCTTGTCCCATGCCAGCTTTTGTGCTATTATCATGTTTCATATAATTTTCTGGCAAAATAGGTTAACATTAGATGACAACTTGCTGTTCTGCACTCTCAGCTCCAGCCTAGTTAACATCCATATGCACTGTAGCAGCTTTTCTGAAGGAGTCACGGAGTCCTCCTAGTGACTGTACTTTCCTGTGATGGCAGTCTTTGTACTCTTTCCAACAAAACTCCCCTTCCTTCAGACACCAGTCAATTGATTCTCATTTGTAAATGTTCAGGCAAGAATTGTCACTCTTGTGCTGGCAACCTATATATAAACTCTTGATTACCCACTAGCTTCCATACTACACCAAACATTTTTCATATTCAACTTTCACAAATTATTACATTATGATTTAGCATACAATGTACTTTTAAAGACCACATGTATATTGAGGTTGACATAGGGAAGATTTACCTGTAAAACCCAGAGAACAGAACTACAGAAATAGTTAATATGAATTCAGATTATTTTCTTTATTACTCACTAGCATATTGAGTTTAAAATATTCCCAAATGTACAAAACTATAGCATTTTTAATGTATCATAGCCAATTTGTGGATATAAACCACTTATGTATCAATTGTGTTTATTTCATTAATAGTTTTTATTACAAAAAGGTTTCTATTTCTACATATTAATTGAAAATTATGTAATACATCAAAATATGAGACTAAAGTTAGTCTTAAAATCATAAAAATACAACTTCTAGTTCAAAGTTTCTGGGACAGTTATGTCAAAATAGAGTACAAAATAATAAGAGTTTCAAAAGAAATATCTTCTCTTTATCTTTCCTTGGGAGGAAATCAATGATCTCTCCTTTCAAGCTGTTCTAGGTGACCGTAAAACCTGTGTGCATGTACATAGTTAAACACTTGAAATATGAACCGCTAGATGTGAGAAGTTTTACTGCTAGATGTGAGAAGTTAGCTGTCAAAAACTACTACCATGACCTTATCCATTTGTATATTACTTCCAGAAGAGGTTACGTAGCAATAATACCCCATATTTAAAATCTAGTATCTATTTTCATCCCAACATTTTATATTTAGATATTTTGAAATGGCATCTTCAATCTCTTATTTTAGCTGCTTCCTGCATCTCAACAATTGACACACATGAGCAATTTGATTCTTCTTCGTTAATTTTTTAAAGTAATTAATTACAAGTAATACAATTTTACTGCTGTTTGACTTTATGGCTTATTTAATCTGCTCTTAAAGTTCACATATAAAATGTCTCATAAATTTAATGTTCAATATCATGGTATTTTACATTAAAACTATCTACAGTAATTGTAGTCACCTGATCAAATTTAGCAAAATGCTTGCTATACAAGAACAAATAAGTTTTGAAATTCAACTACTGTTGTGGAAACACCTGTATATTTACTTTGTACCTTTTATTTTATACAAAATAAAAAATAGAAAATACACTTTGATTTTAGCTTCATGTTATATAAATAGAGAAAAATAAGGAACATATATGATTTTGTTTTTTTTAACCTTTTAATAATTTTATTGGTTGTTTCATTTTATTACATTTCAAATATTATCCTCTTCTCAGTTAATCCCCTATCCCCTCCTCTATCCCCCTGCTTCTAAGAGAGTGCTCCCCCACTCTCCCACCCTCTCCTGCCTCAGTGCCCAACTTTCCCCTATGCTGGGTCATCTAGCCTCTACAGGACATAGGGGCACCCCTCCCATTGATTGCCCAAATAAGGCAATCATCTGCTACATATGCAGCTGGAGCCATGGTTCACTCCCTGTGTATGCATTGGTTGGTTGTTTTCGTCCCTTTGGATTTCGAGGGGTCTGGCTGGTTAATATTGTTGTTCTACTTGTGAGGTTACCAACCCATTCAGCTCCTTCATTCCATCACCTAATTCCTCCCTTGGGGTCCCCATGATCAGTCTGATGGTTGACTGTGTGCATCTGCATCTGTATTGGTCAGACTCTGGCATGGCCTATCAGGGGACAGCTATACCAGGCTCCTGTCAGGAAGTACTTCATTGCCTCAGCAATAGTGTCTGGGTTTGGTATATGCAGATGGAATGGATCTCTATGTATGGCAGTCTCTGATGGCCTTTCCTTAAGTCTCTGCTCCACTCTTTTTCCCTACATTTCCTTTTGACAGGAATAATTCAGGATTAATATTTTTGAGATGGGTGGGTCAGGAAATTGAATAAAAATATGTAGCAGAGTGGGGGTGAGGAACTGTGGATAGACACTGGAGGATTCCAGACACCAGGGAATCTAGAGGTTCCCAAGACACAACAGGAATGACTTTAGCCAAAATGCACAGAGAGGTGGGAGATAGAACCTGTAGAGACCACCTCCTGTAGATAGGCATGGACCCTGGTCAAGGGATGATTCCACCCACCAATCTCAAAGTTTTTAGCCCAGAAATGTTCCTGTCCAAAGGAAGAACAGGAACAAAAATTGGAACAGAGACTGAAGGAAGGGCCACCCATGGACTGCCCCATCTGGGGATACATCATATCTGCAGACAACAAACCTGACACTGTTGCAGTTGTCAAGAGGTGCTTGCTGACAGGTAGTTCCTGGGGAGGCCCAGCCAGCAATTTTCCAATGCAGATGCGGATGCTTGGAACCAACCATCAGACTGAGTTCAGAGAACCAAGTGGGGGAGCTGACAGGAGGACTGGTGGAGCAGAGGGGAATTGCAACCCCATTAGAAGAACAATATCTGCTGGGTGGACTACTTAGTGCTCCCACAGACTAGACCACCAATTTAGGAGTGTACCAAGAGGGATCCATAGCTGCAGATACATATGTAGCAGAAGATGGCCTTACCTGACAGCAATGGGAGGAAAGACCCTTTGTACTGTGGAAGTTTGATGCCCCAGCATAGGGGAGATGCTGGAGGGTGGGTGGGTAGGTGGGGGAGCACTCTCATACAAGCCAAGGGGAAGGGGATATGAAATGGATGTTAATGGAGGGGTAACTGGGAAGTGAGATATCATTTTGAGATGTAAACGAATGGAATGATTAATAAATAAATTTTTTAAAAAGAAGATGAAAAAGTAAGATGTCTACAAAGCTTTCTATAAAACTACACTCCTGTGGATGCTACTTACCATCAGCTGGAAACTGCTTTACAAGTTGAGAAACTTCCATTTATTGAATGACATGATGTTTTGAAAGATAGTAAATACCATATAAGATGTAATTATAAAAGTTAAAAAATAATCTTTGTTTATATGTAGTAGATGCAAGTATATTTCTGTGGAAATGAAGCTTTCTCTTATCTAGGCTTGCAGGCAGCAGCCCATGTTGGCTCTTGCATTCAGCTTACTTGCATATTGGTGAGTGAAAGCACATAAGGGTAGAACGTAACTAATAGCATGGTCTTCTGTGTTTTCATCTTAACAATTTCAGGGGAAATTCCCAGTGCTTCTTTGGATACTTTGCCTTTGCAACAACTTGAAGCCAAGATGTATAATTTTCAGATTTTACTTGCCTGAAAGGTTCTTTCTTTTGTTTTCTTATTTTGTTCTTTTTATGTTTTCCTTTGTTTTCGTAAGCTTGACCAAAACAACCTAGTGTTAACAGAATCTTTTATGAAAAGAGGCAACCAGTCTTGATTCAATATTATTTTTATAACCCTTTTAAAATTACAAAAATATAGGCAATCATTGTTTTTAAAAAGTTAAGTAGGTCAAAAATGAAAAAAATAATAAATTTTAGATTCTTTATAAAAATGAAAAACTACCAAATAAGTATTATTTGATAGATATTTAAGTAAACATTTAATCAGCATTTAACATAGTAAAGTAAATACAATTCTCAAATGTGAAATGAATAAGTATGATAAGATTTTTAAGCTACTAAATAATAATAGAATAAATAGGATATGAATGCTGAAGCAAAGATTTTTGTTCACAATGCTAAGAAATAAGTCCGTAGAAATTCAAGGGACTTTAATCTTATGGATGGGTCTTTTAGTGTTTCCTTAATATTGCCTGCAGCATATATGTTTCTGCTTTGCAGATTTAAATGCAATACAGAGCCACAAACTCAACTCTGAAATTTGCTTATTGACTATAAATTTTCATGTATGGAAAATAGTAAAGTCTAGAGATATACATAGTATCAGGTAAGTATTATAATGCAATTTTTGATGATGTAATTTTATTATGTAATAAAATTGCATTGAAACTAATCTTAAACTAAGTGTTCTTAACTTACTGGGAAGGCGGGGGGAGTCAAGCATGCTAAGTACAGAATTAAAATAATACCTAAAAACTATTGTTTTCTCAATTATAATTTTTAAATTAACAATTTCATACATGTACCCAATACACTGGAATTATATCACCCATCCCTCTCTTCTTATATCATCCTGGATTCCTACCACCACCCTCTTCTAGTAAACTAACTCTGCCCTGCTTCCTTGTAACTTATTGAGTGTAGATCTTGTACAAGACATCATAGCAGCTGCTTGATCTTCATTGCTGTGGTCATTGCATATCCAATTGTGCCCCTGTCTCCAGGATTAAAGACATGTTTAGATGCTGTGCAGTGTCTACCTAAGATGAACTTTTATGAAGCATGGAGGTGCTAACAGTTAAGCATGCACATTCTCCAGTCCAGTCAGAAGGTTTCATACATACTCCGAATCAGGACTCAAAATGGCCAAAATGGATTTAAAAGCATGTCCATAGGAAGACACAGCTAACTTCTTATTTTTCCTACAAGGCTGCTTCATTGCTTGATGTAGAGACAGTAGCAGCTGAGGAATCTGAAATGAGGCTATTCTTAAAACTATTATTTTGTCCATAATTCCTGGAAACAGCAAGAATCACTGCCAATACTGTTCTTGTTTGGTTTCCTTCAGTGTGCTTGGGACAGTGACATTTTATTTACCTTACAACAGATTTAAAGTTTGAATTATATTCATTATTACTCTGTCAACTTAAGAGTTATGTCATTGTGACATATAAAGATACTGAAGGAGCTCAAGGGGTTTGCAAACCACAGGAAGAACAATATAGACCATCCAGACTCCCTAGAGATCCCAAGGACTAAACCACCAACCAAAGAGTACACAAGGGATCTCTGACTCCTGTGGAATATTTAGCAGAGGATGGCCTTGTCAGGCATCAGTGGGAGGAGAAGTCCTTAGTTCTGTGAAGGCTTGATGTCCCTTTGTAGGGGAACACCCTCATCAAAGGAGGGAGAGGGAGGATAGGGGGTTTCCAGAGGGGAAACCAGGAAAGGGAATAACATTTGAACTGTAAATAAATAGAATATCCAAAAAAGAAAGAAAGAAAGAAAGGAAGAAAGAAAGAAAGAAAGAAAGAAAGAAAGAAAGAAAGAAAGAAAGAAAGAAAAGAAGAAAGGAAAGAAGGAAGGAAGGAAGGAAGGAAGAAAGGAAGCAGGCTGAGCAAGCAGTAAGGAGCATACCAGTAAGCAGAACTACTCCATAATTTCTGAAAAAGAAAAAAAAGGATATTGAATGAGTCTAAAAATGATTAATATACTTAATATGATTTTATGATATTTTATAATGCTTTTTACTAATTCTTTGAGAACTTCATACAATGAATTTTGATCATATTCAGCACCCTACACACACACCTTCTAGATCCATCAGCATCACCCAATTTCCAGTTCTCAGACTCTTAGAAGTTCAATCAAAATATAATTGCTCCATTCCTCCTTTCCCTCTTCTCCCTTCTTCCTTTTCTGAGTCCCTACAAAAGCACACCCTCACCCTACTTAATCACTATGGTTAAAAATCAAAACATGAGTAAATGAGTCAGCATATGTATAGGACCTACCTGCTAAATTTCTTGAGTATGGCTGCATGCAATGTTTCTAGGGCTAATCACTCAGCACTGAATTTGAAATAGAAAGGGAGGTTCCTCTGCAGGACCACCATCTGCATTAGGTTGTCAACTGTTGTTGTAATTCTTCCATTTGGGTTTGAGCAGCTCTTTTACTATTATCTCTTTCTCTTTTTTTCCTTTCTTTATTTTTCCTTTCTCTCTCTCTCTCACTCTCTCTCTCTGTAAAGTTCAACAAAACTTACTATATCATTTCCTGTCTGAATGAATCCCTAGGACTTGAGAATAACAATGTAGTTTTAGCACATGTCTTTCTTTAGAACAGAAAACTGAAGGAGGACATCTACTCCAGACTGTTCCTCACGATGTGATATTTGGCCCACTTTGGAGTTGCTGGAGGTTTCTTAGTATGCAGTGCTGAAAATGGATAACTTGGGGGTAGACAAATAATTAGAATTAAAAATAACGTTTCATTGACACTGAATGATTGCTTACACTGTGACAAATGGATTAAGCCCTGGCTGGTCCAAAAATGGTGAGGGTAGAGAGCAGTTCCCTACTTTACAAATCTTGGAGTTTGTTTGACAACTATTCTACTGTAACTAAACCGTAACTGCTGAAATATGCAAACAAACAAGCAAACAAACAATAAAACAACAACAACAACAACAAAACAGTAAAAAGTTATCAGTATTTAGTGATTTAGGTCAAAAAAATTCAGGACCTATGCAGGTTGCCCTTCCATGATGAAGTCCCTAAATCTGTGTTTCTATGGGTTAACTGAATGATCCAACAATCATTGAAATCCTGATATCTCTTTTTCCTTACGTTTTGCACTTAGCTTTCTGACATTTGACCCATTTACTTAAAGATTGGTGATGAAACTGCATGTGTAATTTTTATTGGAATAGGTTACTTGACCTCAATAGCACAAATCTAGCTGTCTTGCTGTTCAAGCAAAGGGAATAACCATTAATCAGGGCCATATCTGAGACACCTGGCAATCAATCTTCTTTTGCCCTCCTTATGGTTTATAAAAACATACTTCTTTTGTTTTATTTTTAAAAATCATGCACTCCAATTGGAGTTACTCAGCTATTCTTGGGTATGGTGCTTGTCCTGGAATCCAGTCGATCTATCAAGAGTAACATTAAAGAAAGCTGACTTTTCCTCTGACATCATCTATTAAGGGCCAGAAGAAAACCTAAGATAGACTTGGAACAGAAAAACAGTGAAGATTGTTTTTTTCCACTTCTCTTTATCTTTCCCCTTTCCAATTTTGACTAGTTTAAAAGTTAAAGAATGTATTTTTATAAATTCTAACCAAAGAGTACACATGGAAGGACTCATGGCTCCACCTGTATATGTAGCAGAGGATGGCCTTATCCGTCATCAGTGGGAGAGGAGGCCCTTGATCCTGTAAAGGCTCACTGCCCCAGCTTAGGAGGATGTTAGGGTGGTAAAGCTGAAGTGGATGAACAGGTGGCAGAGGACCCTCACTGAAGAAGGGGGAGGAGATGGGATGGGGAATTGCAGAGGGGAAACAGTGATAGGGGACAATATTTGAAATGTAAATAAATAAAATAACCATTTTTAAATTCTAATAAAGTTATTTAAACCTGAAAATACCTCCATCAACTGGCATCAAGTTAGTCCTACAACTAAATTGTCAGATCTAAACCTATTAGCTCTCTAGCTGCTGAAAACTTTCCTTTGTCCCTTGGTCTCTGTCCCCAAAGCCTCAAGGGACTGGAGCCTGTACATTTTTCTGTATCTGGTATGACTACAAGAAGCTCACTCTTGTTAATACATCAGTTGCAAGAGTCAGGTGAACAAGTAGAAGTCATTAGAAAAAGTATGTACCTGGGAAGCAGAAAAATATGCTAGTTTTATTTTATATATAAAATAGCCTAGTTTTATAGTGTCAAACTGCTTTGGGCACTTTAAGGTTACATAGTTTTTGTTGTTGGTTGTTGTCCTGGATTAATGACAATTCTAATATTGTATGCTTCATCTAAAAACACGAGACTCTGTATTGGATAATTATCATATGGTAATAAGTTTTTAGTGATAATTGTTTATGTTTTCTTTGAATTTCATATTGTTCTAAATTTTCATTTTGGTAACCTCAAAACCTAAAGCTTGAATTATAACCTTTCTAATTTCTTAAGTAGGACTGTCATTTCGTGGTTTATGCCTTTCTTCCAGGCCTCTTCCTAGCCTTCTTTACTTCCCATTTCCCACAAAATGATAATTCTGTTTTCTAAACCACTTCCCTATATTATTGTAGACATGCAACCTATAAAAATTGGGTATTTTGTTTATATTTCATTATTGATAAATTTTATTGTGACTTATATTTTAACTATTAACTATTGTTTTTCATCAGTTCTATTCTGACAATCACTATGCCCAGTTTGTCACTTATATTTTTTCCTTGAACAGTAATTCTTTGAAATGCACAACTGTTCATTGCATATTGACATACAATTTCCAGGACATGGCGCTATGATAAATTTGTCAGAAAATGTCCCCTATGATTGTTATCTGAGCAAACCTCTTGGATGATTTCCAAGAAATGAAAGCACAGAGCACAGTACATGGGTTTCCAACAGTTAACAAGGACTTTGTGCATTCATCCTGGTTGGGTAGCATTCCACTGGGTGTCTTAATCAGGTCTTCTGTACCTTTGATAATAATCACTGTCAACCACTTCCCTATCGTTGTTCAATATGGTAAATATTAGTGGTTTTTCTCTGTTGCTCTAATCAAAAATATCTCTTTATATACTTAAGTATGTAGCTTCTAGTATGTAGATGATTTGTTATGGCATATGCCAAGTTTTGCTTAGTTTTTCATTCTCCTGTTGTTTTTGGTTTTTGGTTTTTGGTTTTGATGCTTTGTATTAATCTCCTTTTTTCTTAAATATAAATTAACAAGCTGGGAGTAGTAGCATGAATCAGAAGTTTCAGCTGCTCAGGAATCTGAGGCTAGTGGGTCACCAGAGTCACTGTGGTGGGAAATATTTAAAAAGAGGCACTATCCAGTGCTAAAACGAAGTTACTCTCTGCCCTGGCAGTCTCACTGCCTCTTGCTAGCCCCAGTCAGTGGTCCCCCCTGCTTCATTATGCCTGCCTCAGGGCCTCCCGAACCTTCTCAGCCATCTACTCCCTGAGAGAAATTGTCACAAATCCCCTTAACCGAGTAAATGAAAACTGTAGAAGATTATAATTAGTCAGATTTGTATATCAATAAGTTCTCAATTCACAAGATGCCCACGCAATAATTTCAGAGCCAGTTGATAATGATATAAATTGCTCACCTAGATAAGACAAATTGTCCTATAATCATCTATCCTTCATAAGATATTCTTAGCTACCTGTGGCTACTTAAAGCCATGTGGAATCTGGATCTTCTTTTCCTTCCTCAATCTTCTTTCCTTTTCTTCCTCCATCCTCTCTTTTTCCTCTCCTTCTATTTTTCTCAAACTTTTCAGCCCCACCTTCACTTCCACGGCCTAGTCACCACCTCTAGCCTTTATTTTACAAGTTAAGGTGGGGAGTATGTTCACAAGAAGTCACCTGTGTACATGATACACTCCTGATTCACAACCCCTCCTGGGAAGGCAGAGTTAGCATCAAAATACAAACAGCACCAGGACTATCCACAACAATGTAGAGTTTAAAACTCATCGTGTGTGTGTGTGTGTGTGTGTGTGTGTGTGTGTGTGTGTGTAAGGGAGAGACAAAAACATTACCTGCTGACTTTCTTACCATTTCATATGTTTCCCTTCTGTGATTGTATATTTTGTATCTTGCTTAGGAAATCTCCCTTTGAAAACCATGAACATAAAATTATGAATTTTCATATACTCTTTTTTCTTTACTGTATTATAACTTATTTAATTAATCTGTTTACAAACATTTTTATAATTGATCCCAGCACTATGCTAATAATTTAAGTGAATTTACATACTCTTTGATTTGTGTCTGCTAAACAAATATTTTAGAAAAAAAAATTCTTTAACTTGTATTTAATTCATCAAATCATAGAATTTGCTCTAGGTAAGAAGGGTGTTCCCTTGATTATAGAAATTCCATTGAAACAAAGAAAAATTGTCTTTTTTTTTTATAGGAGGTCAGTTGCAAAGGGGAGGCTCCAATTCAGTAAGACTTGACTTTATGTGAAGCAGGCTATTATATTTTCTGCATTTTATGTACCAGCAAATCTGCTAGATATCTTTACTTTCGAAAAGTATTTTAAATTCTCCAAATAGAAATATTATGATACATCTATTATTGTAGTAAAATTTTAATTCAGCAATATATCTGCTTTGGCAAGGAATCACATCCAAACACCTTCTAGGTCTATTAGAACCAGATGGAGTACAGACACGACACACACTTTTACTACTTCTGGCTGGAATATAGACTACGAGTCTTAGTCAAACCTTTAATCCCAAACTGGCATCTAATTAAGGGACAAAGTGGCAAATCAAAGATTTGTCAGAATGTGTTAAAGATAGGATATACGCACCTTTTATGAGAACAGCAGAGGAAGAGAAATGACTTTGTGAAGCAGCAGCAACTGAGAGAGAGAAAGTAGGGGAGAGGAGGAGAGGAGGGAGAGAGGAGAGAGAGAGAGAGAGAGAGAGAGAGAGAGAGAGAGAGAGAGAGAGAGAGAGAGAGAGGAGAGGGGGGATTTATTAGCCAAAGATAAAGAAGAAGCCTGACTATTAGAACAGATTACAATAGTTAGTTTAAGGCCAAGCAAATCAATTTAGCCAAAAGCCAAAAGAAGCCAGTCTGAGTCAGTTAGCCTGGAGAGATATTTGAGCTAGAACAGCTGAGTTTAACCACCTTGCCAGAGTTCAGAAAAGTTGAACTTATTCAACAACATGCCTCTGAGAGGGCAATTACATCTGAAGAATTAAATTTACATTTACATCCTATAATTATCTGATTTCTTTCTTGGTCAAATTAAATTAATAACTTTTATATTAGTGGTATAATAGACTACTTAGCCACATAGTCCTAACATTAAATGTGATTTAAAATCACACTTTTTTTTTTTTTAAGATATTTTCATTATCTACATTTCAAATGTTATCCCCTTTCCTAGATTAGGTTGCCTTTTTCTTATTGATAGTATCCTTTGCCTTACAGAAGCTTTGCAATTTTATGAGGTCCCATTTGTAGATTCTTGATCTTACAGCACAAGCTATTGCTGTTCTGTTCAGGATTTTTTTTTTTTTCCCTGTACCCATATCTTTGAGGCTCTTCCCCACTTTCTCTTCTATATGTTTCAGTGTCTCTGGTTTTAAGTGAAGTTTCTTGATTCACTTAGATTTGAGCTTTGTACAAGGTGATAAGAATGGGTCAAATGGAAGTCTTCTATATGCTAACCTCCAGTTGATCCAGCACCATTTGTTGAAATTGCTGTCTTTTTTCCATTGGATGGTTTTAGCTCCTTTTTCAAAGATCAAGTGACCATAGGTTTGTGGGTTCTTATCTGGGTCTTCAATTCTATTCTGTTGATTTACCTGTTGTCCCTTTACCAGTACCATGCAGTTTTTATCTCAATTGCTCTGTAGTACAGCTTGAGATCAGAGATAGTGATTCCACCAGAGGTTCTTTTATTGTTGAGAATAGTTTTTGCTATAATAGGTTTTTTGTTAAACCAAATGAATTTGCAAATCACCCATTCTAATACTGTGAAGAATTGAATTGGAATTTTGATGGGAATTGTATTGAATCTATAGACTGCTTTTGGCAAGATAGCAATTTTTACTATATTAATTCTGCCAATCCATGCGCATGGGAAATCTTTCCATCTTCTGAGATCTTCAATTTCTTTGTTCAGAGACTTTAAGTTCTTGAAGTTCTTATCATAGAGATATTTCACTTGCTTAGTTAGAGTCACACCAAGGTATTTTATATTATTTGTGACTATTGAGAAGAGTTTTCTTTCCCTAATTTCTTTCTCAGCCTGTTTATCCTTTGTGTAGAGAAAGGCCACTGATTTGTTTGAGTTAATTTTAGATGCAGCTACTTCACTGAAGTTGTTTATGAGGTTTAGGATTTCTTTGGTGGACTTTTTGGAGTCAATTATATATACTGTCATATCACTGAAAATAGTGATATTTTGACTTCTTCCTTTCCAAATTGTTTCCCTTTGATCTCCTTTTGTACTCTAGAGATGACTTCAAGTACTATATTGAATAGGTAAGAAGAGAGTAGACAGCCTTGTCTAGTCCCTGATTGTAGTGGTTTGTTTCAAGTTTCTCTCCATTTAGTTTGATATTGGCTACTGATTTGCTGTATGTATTTGGATTTTGTCAAATGCTTTCTACTAATCTAATGAGATGATCATGTGGTTTTTGTCTTTGAATTTGTTTATATAGTGGATTACCTGGGTGGATTTCCATATATTAAACCATACCTGCATCCCTGAGATGAATTGATGGATGATCATTTTGACGTGTTCTTGGATTTGGTATGCGAGAATTTTATTGAGTATATTTGCAAAAACACATTCTTATAATTGAATCTTAAATTTTTATTTTGCTTTATATAAGACAAGGATTTTGATGGGGTTCTGATGGATTTTGCCACTAAGAGATTTTTCTGCCAAGCAAATGGGTCTAGTATTAAAATTAGATTTGTCTCCAGAATACATAAAATGGCTGAGGGAAGTAGGGTATGAAAATTCTGGAAAGATGGAAAATGTGCATTTTCTTTTTCTTTTAATTTTGTGACATTATAATAGTGTTTCATCATTTCCCCCTACCTCCTTCAGCTAATCCTTCCCATATACAGTGCCTTTACCAAGCACTTTGTTAAATTTTTACTTTTTTTACATATATGTGTAAACTTTTTCTTTCTAATTTTTTGTTGTTGTATTTATATGTGTTTATCTTCCTAAATTCTCTTATAGATGATCTTATTACAACTTCCACATATGTGTAACTCCTTTTTGTTTCTTTGTCTCTAACTACACTCTCTCAGAAAACTCACTTTAGTGATGGCAATTCACTAAAAACTCCCAGTCTCTGTGCCAAACAATGTACACACATCGCCTTAGGTTTGATAACCACACTCATTCCATTTTATGTCTCTTCCTTCAAAAAGAAAGCATAGAATAGAGTACAGTCAAAGAGCTTATGGGCATACTTGAGACCTTGGTTTTTCTGATTATAAATTTCTTCTGATTCCAGGGCTATTATTTTTGACCTCTAACTCTTTCTTCGGTTTTTCCCTTTTCTTTCTTTCTTTCTTTCTTTCTTTCTTTCTTTCTTTCTTTCTTTCTTTCTTTCTTTCTTTCTTTCTTTCATTTTAATTATCTCATCTAACTGTGTTCTTTGAATGTCTTGCACTTAGTTTTAGTGACTTAAAATATGGCATGTTTTGGAGTTGTTTTTTTTTTTTTTTTTTTTTTTTTTTTTTTTTTTTTTTTTTTTTTTTTTTTTTTTTTTTTTTTTTTTTTTTTTTTTAATTTTTTTTTTTTTTTTTTTTTTTTTTTTTTTTTTTTTCTATATATCTGACAAACGTCTTTCAGTTTTTCAACTTATCCTGGCGTTTAGGTGGAGAAAGTATTGTTTTGTGTATTTCCTCATTTCCTCATTTCCAATTAAAATTTCTCCTGGCTAATTTTCAAGTCAAAATGCTTTTCAGTGAAATATATATATATATATATATATATATATATATATATATATATATATATATATATATATTTATATATATAAAACTTTTCAAAAGTGCATGTGTACTCAATGATTATCTAGCCTCTTAGGGAATCACTATATAGTAGAAAAATTGTATTTGCACTGACCAAACAGAATAAGCTGCCCTCCATGCCACACCATACTACTGATCTCTTGGTTACCTTTTCCATTTTTCATTACTTTGTGCTGGTATCTCCTGAGACAATGAATATTTTCCTTCTTTTATTATGTTATTACCCAGAAGCTATCATTTATAGATCATGAACATGCTCATTTCAGTTTTCTTTCACACAGTACATTGTATTTTCATTTCTGTTTCTTATCAGTTTGCTCTTTTGTGAATCCTTTCTCTACACTTAGACTTTCTCAAAGGCTTCAAAATGCCTCACAAATATCTCAGAACAAAATATATGAAGATTGAAAGTGCCGTTTCAACCAAATCCAACCTTTCTTTCCCAAGATTATATTATCAGGTGTGTTATGCAGATTGAATTTCTGCATATGTCTCTGGCATTTGTGGCTAGAGGATAACTAGGTTTATTCTATTGAGTCCATTAGTATATATATATTTCAATCTGAGATATAAAGATTTACCAAAACTTGAATGTTCTAATAACATACTCCTTTTATGATAATTAGTTCTAATATCCTTGACATGGAAGAGAATTGTAAGATTTAAGAGTATATTTAATCTTTTTATAACTATATTTCACGCCCAGTACTTCCATTTTTTTCTATTTTCTGCTTTATATGGTTTCCTAGTGAATCACATTTTAAGCCTGTTCAACTACACAGTTAATTGGAAATTTGGAATCATCAAATTTATATAAAGACATCATGTATTTGAGAACATTGGCTATGATATGGAATATCCAAAGATTAGAAGAACCAGGAAATGCATATCGGTCTGAGAAAACAACATATATTTGAATTCCCTATGTATTTTAGGGAGTGAAAAACATTACTACATTTAACCATATATGAAAATCTTGCAGTAAGCCCATTGAATTATTGAAAATAAACAATAACACATGACATTTGAAATAGAAATGAGAGCAAGGGCAGGGTGGTCAGCAGGCAGATATATGAGGTTCTCATCTAATGACAAGATACAAAGAATTCACAAGATTTTTTCTTTTTAAAATTTTTGAATTTTATGCAATAAACTATTATTTTTCCTGTCCAGAATCACATACTGCTTTCTGCAAGATGAAGAATAGGAATCAAGTTCTTGACCTAGAAACAAGGACATTTTTTCTCATTTCTCATTTAGTAAAGGCTTTGTGGTGAAGTTGATGAATGCTTCACCTAAGAAACTGGAACACTGGAATTTTCCACCTGGTCAACATCTAACTTTGCTTTCTCAATCCTGTACCCCAATTAAAGCATAGATCCAGTTCATTTAAACCTCTGATCTTCAATTCTTCTTCATTTTCTTACTGCAACAGTCCCTCCTGGAAAATCTTTGCTTCTTGCACATAATTGGGATTTTGAACTTTAATTTTAAGTATATCCTCAACAGGACCTTCTCATCCATCATTCTCTTTACACCAATTCTCTGTCATACCAGTAGTCAACCTAAGCATCCATTGTCTCAGCTTTTGCTCCTAATGTTGCAAATGAAAGTTATGTAACTAACTATATTTTTTTAACTGAAATTTAATTTTCAACCATAGCTGGCTCATCTATTCTGATTTGAAATATCTTTACTTATTACTAATCAACAACTTTCTTAATTTCCCTTAGTGACTGTTGCATGTTTTGTCTATACTTCTCAAGCTCTCTGCTTCAGCCCTGAATACTTACTCTTGACAGGCTTTCAGCTGCCTACTTTAACAGGAAATTAGCAGCTGTCTTTTATGAGCTCTCCTAATGTTGCCATTTCCACCTTCACCTTATGTTAGTGTTTTCCCTTTTCTGGTTTCCTTTCCTCACTTGTCAACAAAAAAACATCTTGGCAGATTGTGAAGCTAACGAGTCTCCAAGAATTTGATGTTCAGCTTCTTTGTCACATCAGCACTTTACAGTTTTATTGTTGACTCTAACTATAATGTCATTCTTGAGTGGTGTCTCTTATTTCATAAATACACTCGGCCAATTTTTAGTGATTTCTAAAACTATTATATTCACCTTATCTTCTTTTTAAAAAATATTTTTACAAAACTACTGCATTTCCCTTATGCATAGGTTTTCCTCTTTTTTTTTTAATCAAATGTGTGTACTTAGTATCAAAGATTGTCATCCCAACATACAGTGGTTAGAAGACAACTTGAATGAGTAGAGTCTTTATTCTATGGGCCTCCCAGAAATCAAAGTCAAGCCAGCAGGTTGGCAAGAAATGACTATAACCGATGAGACATTTTTGTTCAGTCATGTACTGCAAATACTATACAGCTTCTAAAAATATATTGAAAATTAGACAATTTTCTATCCTTCCTGTAGTATATAGGTTACTCAAAATTAATTTCAAACAACCATGGTGCTTTGTACCTATCGTCTCCCCAAAATAGTAGCCTGAGGAAAAAGAACCCCTTGATTTCAGAATTAGAGGCTCTACAAGGAATTATGATAACACACACATATACACACACTTGCACACACACACACACAAATATACAACAATTCACATACACTTACATTCAGAAACATTCAGCTCACATAGTCAAATACATAATCCATATACTCACACACAAATAAATACACTCACACAAGCTCACACTAACCCAATAAATAGTGTGAGGTCTCTACACTTTAGATTCCCTTGTTATTCTGGTGTTTTTCATCACCTCTGGTCCTTCGAATATTTCTGCATCCTCTTCAGAAGCATTTTTGAGCTCTAAGGGGAGGTATTTGAAGCAGACTTCCTGTTTAGATTCTGTCCCCATGTAATATCCTGCTGTGGGTCTCTTCATCTGTTCCATGTAGGTCTCTCAGCTATTTAATATCTGCTGTTTGGTTACCCAGCAGTATTTGGTATGGGTTCCTTCTCAAGGAGTAATTCTTAACTAAAATCACACATTGCTTTTTACTCGCACACTGTGCTTTCAGTACCCTAACCTATTTTGTAGGTAGGGCAGATTTTTAGGCTGGGTTGGTGTTTACATTTCCTTTGAAAACATGAAGAGTATATTCCCATACCAAAGAGTCTAAAATATATAGTTAAGGCTCCATGAGCTATGTGTTGTATGGGTGATGTCCTCAGCAATGTCCTCTCCTCTCCAGACATGCTGTCACTTTGCAGAACGCAACATTTTGTCTTAAAAACTGCCTGGGTTATTTGGTTCTTTCCATGGACCCACCATTGGCTAACAACTCAATTGAATGCATGACATTTCTATCACTAAAATACTTGCCTGGGTACAAGAGGTAGGAGTTGAGACTCCATATTCCCCCTTACTAGAAATCATCATTAGAATCACTTTCATAGATTTCCAGAACTTTCCACTGTACAAGGTTTCCACATCCTCCCAGTGCCTCCTTCCCCAGTTCCTGCTATCTCTCCCTCCCTGTTGGGGATATCCCTGGGGCTAATTGTATTTGATGGTAATTCTGCTCTTCTGCAAGGGGCTTTGAACAAGGAATGAGTCAGCAGTCAGGTAACCTGTAAACCTTCTTTCCACCTTAATTTATAAATAAATAAATAAATAAATTAAATAAATGCTAGAACCTGTTATTGGGTGGAGAAAGAAGGGAAGGTGGAGCTGAAAGTTTTGAGAGAAAAAGAGAAAGGAGAGGATGACTTGGGAGGAGGAGAAAGAAGGAAAGTGAAGCAGACGCACCTGGCCTGGAGAAACTGCAAGTTACAAGGGCTCTCTTATATGTGGAAGATGGTAGTGCAGTGGTAGATCTGCCCAATCTAGGTGCACAGCATGTATTCATATTACTTGAGTTGTGTTTTCATTGCCCAGGCTTATTTGGGTTGGAGATTTACTGCAACATCTCCCAACACCTTTTTTTTCCCACTCTATCTCTTCTTCAGATCTGATCCTCCGAATGCCCTACCCACCTTCCCCAAATTTGTCCATAAAATATATTCTATTTCACCCTACCAGGGAGATCCAAATGTCTGCCTTATACTCTTCCACTTTACCTAATATCTCTGGGTCTATACATTGTCTTTTGATTATCATTTATTTAATAGCAAATCCACACTTATCCATGAATGCATATTATCTTTATCTTTCTGAGTCTGGTTTACTTCATTCACAATGTTCTTTTCTAGTTATATCCATTTGCCTGTAAAGTTCATGATGTCATTTTTTAACAGATGAGTAATGCTCCATTGTATAAATGGGCTACATTCTCTTTATGCATCCTCTGTTGTGGAGTATCTAGCCCATTTATAGGTTTTAGGTATTATGAATTAAACACCAACAAATATGGTTGACCAAGTATTATTGGAATATCTTTGGGTATATGTCCAAGGATGATATATTTTGGTATTGAGGTAGACCAATTCCAGTCCCCCCCCTTTTTTTTCAGGAATTGCTATATATTTCCACAGTAGCTTATAAGTTTGCAGTATTTGTTGCAATAGCAATGAATTTTGGCATACCTTAACAAAGTGGTTCTGTCTTGCTTCCAGTGCGTCTCCTATTTTACTCCAGTTGTTTTCTCAAACTGTAGGTGGTACTTGTAACTTTCTCAAAATCTCTTGGGCATTCCTTTTATCTATATCATGGTATTCTGCCTTACTATTATATATGTGGATATTTCCAATAAATTAAATTTCCAGGATATGCTACAATTATCATAAAAGCATTGGCAAATCATCAACCACATGCAATTTTTTTTTAACTTTTGGATAACACCCCAAGTGGTAAGTACAATCTTACCATCAAGAATAACATTTTATCTTATGTATCTGGAGTTATATTTATCCTACAGATATTTTTAATGTTATCTATTTGTTAAAATTCATATATCAGCAATGGATGAATGTTCTCCTTTCTTCACATCCTAGCCAGCATATGCTGTTACTTTAGAATTTTACCTTAGCCATGCTGATTGATTTGAGGTGGAATCTCAGGAACATTTTGATTTGCATTTCATGGATTACTAAGGATGCTGAACATTTCTTTAAGTGCTTCTTGGCTATTTGAGATTCCTTTTTTGAAAATTTCTTCTTCAGTTCTGTACCAAATTTTATGATTCAGTTATTTGGGTTTTTGTAGTCTAACTTTTTGAGTTCTTTATATATTTTGGATATTAGCCCTGTATGGGATGTGAAGATCTTTTCCCAGTCTGTTGGCTGCTATTTTTTCCTATTGACTGTGTCCTTTGCTAATCCTCCTTTGCTTGTGGCATTACATGCTTGCAAAACCATGTTGGAAATCCATCTGGTGGTTTCTCAGAATATTGGAAATAGTTCTATCTGATATTCTGTTATACTGCACTGGGGCGTATATGGTGGGCATATGCTCCACCATACCACAAAAACTTGTGTTCAACTATGCTCATAACAGCCTTACTTGCAATAGCCAGAAATTGGAAGCAAACTAGATGTCGCACAACTGAAGAATGAATATAGAAAATATGGTTCATTTACACAATTTAATACTATTCAACTATTAAAATGAGAATGTCCTGAATTTTGCAGGCAAATGGATGGAACTAGAAAGTATCATCCTGAGTATGGTAACCCAGACCCAAAAGGTCACTGGTAATTGGATATTAGTCAAAAAGTATAGAATATCCATAATCCATCTCATAGAACCTAAAATAGTTAAACAAGTAAGGCCCAAGTGACAATGTTTACATCACACTTAGAAAGTGGAATGAAATAATCATGGGAGGCAAAGGGAGGGAGGGATGTGTTTGGAAAAGGAAAGCAGGAGGGGAAAAGGTGTCAGGATCAGGTGTGTGGGGAGACAGGATAAAGGCTCAGAGGGCCCAGAGAATTAATGGAAATATTCAGCTACCTGGAGCGAGAGGAAAGGCTAGAAACTCCCAGAGACCAAGGATGGGAGAGCCTCCCAGGACTCACTATGGAGGACCTTTTGTGAAATTCCAAACTGTAGGAATATTGAACCTGAAGAGTCCACAGACTCAACCTTCCTGTGGAAGACTGGGAACAGCAACCCACCTACAAAACTTCTGATCCAAAACTTCTCCTGTCTAAAAGACATGGATGGACAAAAAAGGAGAAGAGACTGAAGGAATTGCCTACCAGTGACCATTCCAACTTGGGACTCATCCCATGGGCAGGCACCAAATCCTGACACTATTGCTAATGTTATGTTGTACTTGCAGACAGGAACCTTCCATGGCTGTCTTCTGAGAGGCTCTACCAGCAGCTGACTAAGACAGATGCAGATACTCATGGCCAAGAATTGGATGGAGATCAGAGACCCTTTTGGAAGAGTTAGGGGAAGGATTGTAGGAACTGAGCAGTATGGCAACCTCATAGGAAGACCAACAGTATCAAGTAACCTGGACTTCTGGCAGCTCCCAGAGACTGAGCCACCAACCAAAGAGCATACTGAGGCACCTATGTGCCAGAAGGCTGACATGTCAGGCATCAGTGGGAAAGGATAAGCCTAATCCTATATAAACCTAATGTGCCAGAGTGAGGGTATAACCGGGGCGGGGGGCACTCCCTCAGAGGCAAACAGAGGGAAGATGGAGGAGGAACTCTTCATGGGGGAAATGGGAAGAGGCAACATTGGGGATGTAAATAAATAAAATAATTGATTAACTAAAAACGCATACATACATACATCACTGTTTAATTTTAATCCCCTTGGAGCCAATGTCATATTTATAGGACCTTTTCAGAACAATTATGCTTAAATTTTAGTTCTGCCTGTTAGTTTTCACATTGGAGCTTGATTGATTAAATGTTACAATGAAACTTATTTCTTATTGTTTACACCACTGGATTTAGTATCTGGGCAAAAGAGAAATATTACAAAATAAATAAATCATTGTAAAAAAGTACAAAATTAAAAAAAACAACACACCCACATAAATGGATTTAAAGACAAATATCACAATCATCTCAAGAGATGAAGAAAAAGCCTTTGGCAAAATCCAAATGGCATCATGATAAAAGTCCTAGAGAATACAGGATTATAGAGAGCATGTGGTAATATAATAAATCCAATATGTGAGAACCCATAGCCAACATCTTAAATGGAGAAAAGATAGAAGTAATTCCATTTAAGTCAGAGATTACACGAGGATTTTCATCATCCCCATCCCTTTTTATTATTGTGCTTGAAGTGGTACTTAAATCAATAGGCAAAAGAAGGAAATTAATAATAAATATAAATACTGATAAAATTAAAACTATGGTAAAATAAATAAATAATAAAAATAACAAATAATAATAATAAAGTATAAAAGTAATATATAATACTGTCTCTATTTGTAGATGACATATTACACTTAAGAGAGACCAAGAATTATACCATAAAATTTTTAGAAATAATAAATAAATTCAGAAACTTGGCAGAATATAGAACCAACATTCACAAATCAATACCTTTGTATGCACCACCAACAAACAGAGAAAAAGATTGTGGACTCACTGATATTTAAAATTGACTTAAAGAAAATAGAAAATAGAGTATCTTGAAATAAAGCTAAATAAGTAGATGAAGGTAAGATAGTAGAACTATGACCTTACCCAAAACAATGGCTTCGTATAGCTTTTCATTAGATATTTTCTTTATTTATATTTCAAATGTTATCCCCTTTCCTCATTTCCCCTCTGAAACCCCCCTATCTGATCCCCCTCCCCCTGCTCATTAATCTACCCACTCCCACTTTCCTGTCCTGTCATTCCCCACACTTGGGCATCAATTTTTCACATGACTAAGCACCTCTCTGCTCATTGATTTTCCACAAGGCCATCCTTGGCTACATATGTGGCTGGACCCAAGAGTCCCTGATGTGTACTCTTTGATTGGTGGTTTAGTCCCTGAGAGCTCCAAGGGTACTGTTTGGTTCATATTGTTGTTCCTCCCATGGGGCTTCATAAAATTTTGATTAAAAAAATCCCTATTTTATTTTTCATATACTTAAAAAACCTATCCAACTCTATAAATGAAACCATAAAAGACACAAAAGAGTTAAAGTAACCCTGACCAAAATGGACAATGCTGCTGGGATATTCATTCCTTATCGCAAGATACACTACAGTGCCATAGTGAACAAATAATACGGTAATAAAACAAAAATAGATATACAGATGCATGGGACAAAATTGAAGATCCAAATGTGAGTCTAAATATCTATAGTCATTTAATATTTAACAAAGATTCCCCCAAAATAGTTGGAGCCTGGAAGCCCCTGGAATCTAGCCTCCTATCTTGTCCCTGGTTCATCATCTAACAGTCTTTTTGCTTCTTCAACTATCTTGCTTCTGTCCTGTACTTGACTAGGGACATTTTACAATGTGGGTATTCCTTTCCTGACTGTCTTAGTCAGGGTTTCTATTCCTGCACAAACATCATGACCAAAAAGCAAGTTGGGGAGAAAAGAATTTATTCAGCTTACACTTCCATACAGCTGTTCATCACCAAAGGAAGTCAGGACTGGAACTCAAGCAGGTCAGAAAGCAGGAGCTCATGCAAAAGCCATGGAGAGATGTTCTTTACTGGCTTGCTTCCCCTGGCTTGCTGAGCCTGCTCTCTTATAGAACCCAAGACTACCAGCCTAGAGATGGTCCCACCCACAAGGGGCCTTTCCCCCTTGATCACAAATTGAGAAAATGCCTTATAGCTGGATCTCATGGAGGCATTTCCTCAACTGAAGCTCCTTTCTTTGTGATAACTCCAGCTGTGTCAAGTTGTCACAAAACTAGGCAGTAAACGGACTTTTCACAATAAGGACATTCCTTTCTGGACATTTTACAGTGGGGGCATTCCTTTGACATTAATGTTGTTACCTAGCACCACCAGTTTGGCCTGTGTACCTGAACAAAGACCATTTGCAGTTTTCTTTTTTTTTTTTTCCAATTTTTTATTAGATATTCTCTTAATTTACATTTCAAATGATATCCCGAAAGTTCCCTCCCCCCTCCCACCGCCCTGCTACCCTGCCTACCCACTCCCATTTCTTGGCCCTGGCGTTCCCCTGTATTGGGGCATATAAAGATTGCAATACCAAGGGGCCTCTCCTCCCAATGATGGCTGACTAGGCCATCTTCTGCTACATATGGAGCTAGAGACACGAGTTCTGGGGGTTCTGGTTAGTTCATATTGTTGTTCCTCTTCTAGGGTTGCAGACCCCTTCAGCTCCTGGGGTTCTATCTCGAGCTTCTCCGATGTGGGCCCCGTGCTCCATCTTATAGATGACTTTGAGCATCCATTTCTGTACAAGACAGCTATATCAGGGTCCCTTCAGTAAACACTTGCTGTCCTATGCAATAGTGTCTGAGTTTAGTGACTGATTATGGGATGGTTCCTCCAGTGGGGTAGTCTCTGTATGGTCCATCCTTTCCTCTTAGCTCTAAACTTTGTTTCTGTAACTCCTTTCATGGGTATTTTGTTTCCTATTCAAAGGAGGAATGAAGTATCCACTTGCTGGTCTTCCTTCTTTATTTTCTTGTGTTTTGCAAATTGTATCTTGGGTATTCTAAAAAAAAAAAAAAAAAAAAAAAAACCTCCATTTTCCAAGAGTAAATGAGAGTTGATCAGGAATTTTTGTCTTGTCTCCTTCCTGTGTGTCTCCCTGATCCCAAATTTGCCATTGCAGCTCCCTTCTCTCAATAACCCTGTTTAAGTCCTGCAGGTCAGAACAAAAGTGAACTGGAGAAAATTAAAGAAAAATCTCTCCAACAAATTGTGCTGGAAAAACTGAATGTCCATATGCAGAAGAATACAGAAAGACTATCACCTTGCACAAAAATGAACGCCAAATGGACCAAAACCCTGTAAAATGATATATGTAACTGCTAGAAGAGAATTAGTACCCTACATGATAAAGAAAGGCAGGAGAGGATTTTTTAAATAAGACTACATTTGTCTCAGAATTAAGGCCAACTATTAACAAGTGGAACTTCAAATAATTGGAAAGTTTTGCCCAGCTAATCTGATTGAGAACAATCAATGCAAAGAAATTTGCAGAATGGGAGAGAATCTCTGGCAGCTATATGCCTGAGAGGATTAATATATAGAATATATAAAGAACTCAAACAACAAAAAGCCAATCAATTTCAAATGATGCAGTTGAGATCTGAACAGAGCATTCTTAAAAGCAGAAAAATCAAAATGGCTAAGAAATGCCTCACAAATGTTCATTATTCCTGGTGCTTAGGATTAGGGAGATGAAAACCAAAACAATTGAGACTTTTATCTTACCAATGTCATAATGGCAAAATCAACAAAACAAGCACAACAGATGCTAAAGAGGATGTGGGGAGAATGGGCATCCCATCCACAGATGGAGGGATTCAAACTATTCCAGCCATTGTGAAAATTTGTGTGTAGAACCTGCCCAAAACTAAATATACTATATGTCCCAGCTATATCACTCATTGTCATATGTCAAAATGATTCCACGTCTCACTCCGCATAGTTGCTCAGCCTTCCTCATTAACACTCCTTTCTCAATAGCTAGGAAGTCTAAACAACCTAGATTTTTTTTTCAGTTGAAGGATGAGTAATGAAAATGTGGCACATATACGAATATTGTTCATCTGTAAAGAAAAATGAAAATGTCATGTAAATGGATGATACTGGTAACAATCATATGGATGCCCTGACTCATAAAGACAAACATTGTTTTCTTTTTTCTGAAATCCCAAGCTCCAAATCTTCAGATTTTATTACATATCCAGGAGTAAATTCCTGAAACAAGCAGAAGTAGAAAAGAACATTTTCAGATGAGGCAATAGAAGAGAGGATAGCAGGACACAAGTTAGCTAGACATGATAACTTGGAGAGGTGGAAGCTCAGAAGGTGTTGGTCCTAAAGAAAGAACTACAGGCAACTATGGAATTCTGGGAGTGAGAGAAATAATGTTTCCCAGGAAAGAGCACACTACTTGGTTAACCAGTATCATATAGTCAGACATTAAAACTGTATAAACACAAGTAACATTATTATACAGACCGAAAAGGTTGTATTTATGCACTTAATGTTTGTGAATGTATTTTTCTCTGTGTGTGTATATGTAAAACACCAATTAAAGAAAAACAAGCAATTAACTTGCAATAGAAATATAAGAGTATAGGGGAGAGTTGGGAGGAAGGAAAAGGAAGGAGAGATGCTGTAATTATATGATAATCTCAAAGAAAACATTTCAATATTTTTTTCAAAAAACAAAATCAAAAATAAAACAGCAACTCTGTATTACCATAACTAGGAAAATGAGAGTAATGGTCCTCTAGGTGCTATAATATGAATGTCTTTCTTATTTCTTGTAACTTGCCTCTTTCTGGTTTTTCCTTTTTTGAGGCAGGGACACTAAACCCTGACAGAAATTCAAGATACTGTCTTTAGAACAAGCTGAATGGTAAAAGTTTCAGCATTGTACACAATGAGTTGGAAATTTGACTGAATGTTATTGGTTTTTTTAATTGAATAAATCTAAGATCTAAGCAATAAATTATATATATATATTAAGTATGCTATTTGGATCTTGAATATATTATTCAATTACATTTCACTTTAATTAAATAAGTTGGTAATCTTTTTAAAAGACATACAAAATATTAGCTTTATTTTTATTATTATTTTATTTATTTGCAATGTAGATGTTGCCCTCTCTCTCCTTCCTGACTCCTGTAGTTCCTCATCCCATTCTTTCTCCCCCATCTCTGAGAAGATCCTAGTCCCCCACTAGGCCTCACCACTCCCTGGGGCTACTCCTCTCTTCCACTGAGGCCAAACCAGGAAGTGATCTGCTATATTATATGTGTGGGGAGATGAGGTTGGGGCTGGTTTAGACCACCTCATGTACACTGCCTGGTTGGTGGATCAGTTTCTGTGAATTCCTAGGGATCCAGGTTAGTTGAGACTGAAGCTCTTCCTATAGGGTCACCTTCCTTTTCAATTTCTTCCATCCTTACCCTAATTCAAACAGGGGTCCTGGATTTCAGTCCAATATTTGGTTGTAAATATCTGTGTCTGTCTCAGTCAACTGCAGGTAGGGCCTCTCAGAGTACAGTTATGCTAGGTTACTATATTTAAGTACACCATAGATCAGTAATAATGTCAGGTGTTGGTGCCTCCCTATGAGATGGGTCCCAAGTTGGGCGAATCACCGAACTGCCTTTCCCTCAGTCTCTTCCCCATTTCTGTCCCTGAAGTTCTTTTACACAGGAATAATTGTGGGTCAGAAATTTTGACCGTGGGTTGGCCACCACATCCCTTCACTTGAGACTCTATCTTCAATTTACCTCTCCCTACTGTTGCTCATTTCATTTAAGGTCACCCCCATTCAGTCCTGAGAGTCTCTGACATCTGGGAGCTCTGGCATTTCTAGAAGGATTCCCATCTCCCACCCCCTGAGGGTACATATTTCCATTCATTCTACTGGCCCTCTGGGCTTCTCTCCTGCCCCTCACCTCCATATCTGATCCTGTTTCCCTTTTCACATCCCCCCTCCCCGCTCCCACTCAGATCCTTCCCTCCCTCTGTCTACCATGATTACTTTCTTCCCCCTCAAAGTGAGATTGAAGTATCCTCACTTGGGCCTTTCTGGTTGCTAAACTTCTTATGTTCTGTGGGTTATATCCTAGGTGTTCTGTACTTTCTGTCTAGAGTGATATAGTTGGGTCTTCAGGCACAGCTCTTTCCGATTTTCTGAGGAACCAGCAGGTTGATTTCCAGAGTGATTGTACCAGTTTGCAATCCCACCAGCAATGGAGGAGTGTTCCTCTTTCTCCACATCCTCACCAGCATCTATACTGTCACCTGAATTTGTTTTTTGTTTTGTTGTTTGTTTGTTTGTTTGTTTATCTTAGCCATTCTGGTTGGTATAAGGTGGAATTCCAGGGTCCTTTTGATTTGCATTTCCCTGATTACTGAAGACTTTCAACATTCCTTTAAGTGCCTCTTGGCCACTCAAGATTACTTTGTTGTGAAGTCTGTGCATAGATCTGAATTCCATTTTGTAATTGGGTCATTTGGTCTTTTTGGAGATTAGCTTCTAGAGTTAGTTATATATTTTGGATATTAGCCCTCTATAGGATGTGAGGTCAATGCAAATATTTTCCATTCTGTAGGTTGCCAATTGGTCCTATTGACTATGTCTTTTGCCTTATAGAAGCCTTCCCATTCCATGAAATCCCATTTATCAATTCTTGATCTTAGAATCTGAGCCAGTGGAATTCTGTTTAGGAAATCTCCCCTTGTGCCAATGAGTTTGAAACTCTTTCCCACTTTATCTTCTATTAGATTCAGTCTATCTAGTTTTATGTTGAGGTACTTGATCCACTTGGACTTGAGCTTTGTGGAAGTTGATAAATATGGAGCAATTTTTATTTTTCTACATACAGACTGCCAATTAGACCATCAGCATTTATTGAAGATGTTCTCTCTCTTTCTCTCTCTCTCTCTCTCTCTCTCTCTCTCTCTCTCTCTCTCTCTCCCTCTCTCTCTCTCTCCCTCTCTTTCTCCTTCTCCCTCCCTCTCTCTCCCTCTTTTCCATTGTATACTTTTGGCTTCTTTGTCAAAGATCAAGTGTCCATATATGTGTGGTTTAGTTCTGGATCTTCAGTTCTATTCCATTGATTGACCTGTCTGTAAATGTGGTTCTTATCATTATTGCTCTGTAGTACAGGGATGATGATTCCCCCAAAGTTCATTTTTTTGTTAAAACTTGTGTTTGCTTTTCTAGGTTTTGTTTTTCCAAATAAAGATAACAATTGCTCCATCAGTATCTGTGAAGAATTGTGTTGCAATTTTGATGAATTAAAGACTTTCTAGAATTCATTAAAAATGAAGTCACAGTACACCAAAACTTATGGAACATAATGAAAGCACTATTAAGAGGTAAATTTATAGCACAAATTGCCTTCAAAAGGAAATTGGAGAAAACCTACACTAGCAACTTAACAGCAGCTCTGAAAGCCTTAGAACAAAAAAGAAGCAAACACACCCAAGACAAGTAGATAGCAGGAAATAATCAAACTCAGGGCTGAAAACATCTAAGTAGAAAAAAAGAGAACGATACAAAGAACCAACAAACCAAAAGCTGGTTCTTTGAGAAAATCAACAAGATAGATAAACCCTTAGGCAAACCAATAAAAAGACACAAAGACAGTATCCAAATTAACAAAATCAGTACTGAAAATAGAAATAAAAAGAAGAGAAACTGAGGAAATTAAAAAATATCATATCTTACTATAAAAGTCTTTACTCCATATAACAGGGAACTCTAGATGAAAGAAGAGCTAAAACCAATGCTACTCAAACTATTCCATATAATAGAAACAGAAGGAATACTATCTAATTCATTCTATGAGTCCACAGTTACTCTTATACCTAAACCACATAAAGACTCAACAACAAAAAAAGTTCCGACCAATTTCGTTTATGAATATTAATGCAAAAAACTCAAAAATTTCTCATAAACTAGACCTAAAACACATCAAAACTATCATTCAGAATGATCAAGTAGGCTTCATCCCAGGGATGCAGGGCTAGTTCAATATACCAAAATTCATTATGTAATCAAGTATATAAACAAACTCAAAAATTTTACATCATCTCATTAGATGCTGAAAAAGGATCTAACAAAATAGAACACCCCTTCATATCAACAGTGTTAGAGATAGCATGAATTTAATACCCATACATAAAAATAATAAAAGCAATAAATAGCAAACTAACAGCCAATATCAAATTAAATGGAGAGATACTTGAAACAATCCAACTAAAATCAGAAACAAGACAAGGCATCCCACTCTCCCTGTATCCATTCAAGAAAGAAATTGAAAAAGAATGCAGATGTTGGAAAGATCTCTCATGTTAATGGATTGGTAGGATTAACATAGTAAAAACTACCATCCTACCAAAAGCAATCTACCTATTCAATACAATCCCCATCAAAATATTAGCTTTCTAACATGATGTAATTAATTGAGCTAGTGAGAGGCCTAAGTGGTAGGGTGCCTCTCTCCAAGTCTCAGAAGCTAAGTTCTACATGTTATCATTATAGTTCAAAGACAGAAGCAATGCCCACAAGTGAGACTCTAATTTTTCTCATGTGGTATGTGGAACATGCACATATGCCTGTGTGCATACTTAGACACACAATGAACCTGCAAACTCAGCTTACTGTAAGGAATTATACACGTAATTCTAAGAAAGGTGTACTTTGCTTAGATGTTTTATAAGAGCATTGAAAGGTGTCTTGTTTTGCTTTCTACTTCTGAGATAATGAACATGATGAAAAGAAACTTTGGAAGTTTGATACCCACTATGAAAGTCAACCTCACTTTCTATAAAATAAACTAATACCCAGTCTTTTTGGCACACCTCAAAAAGATTCCCATAATTATATTATTTGAAGGAAGAAGACCTACCTGAATTTTGTCTGCACTTTCTGTGGAAAAGCAAGCTTTTTTTTGCTTTTTGCCTATTTGTTCTCACTCATGATGACAAGTTAATCTGCTCTGTTGCATAACCTGGTTGGTGTAAGAACCTAATTCTCAAAAATCTAGTCATAGACTGAAGGCCAGCTGAGATATCCAGTCTCAAGAAATGAACCAGATTCTTGGACTTTCTACAAAAAGACAGCATTGTGTTTATATATATATATATATATATATAATATATATATATATATATATTCATTATATTTTTCAACATTAGTTCATTTTCCCTTTTTAAAATTTCCCTGACTAATATAGGGAAGAATGTTTTTATTTAATTTGCACATCCCATCACAGACCATCTTAGAGGGAAGCCAACGCAAGAACTGAAGCAGAGAATATGGGGAAAGCTGGCTTTCTCCTCGTGGCTCATTGAAATTGTTTTTATGTGTTACTCAGGATCCTCTGCCCAGTGTTAGGGATCTGGACCTGCCCACATCAATTCAATCATTAATCAATAAAATGCACTCAAAGGCTAGCTTACAGGCCAATCAGATAAAGACTGTTTTTTTTTTTTTTTTTTCTATTGCTTTTCCATATTCCCAGATATCTCTAGTTTAAGTACACTTGACAATAAAATAACCAGCTAAGAATATTTGGTGAATAACAAGAGTTGAAAAAATAACTAGCGTTAAATGGAAGATGTGCTGAAAGCAAGTAAGAGAAAAGCCTTTCTTAAATCCATGCCTAAGTCTCTGGTTTCTTCATTGCCCTGTTGGTGATTAAATAAGAAATTGCTAATATATGATAATGTATTTGTATATTATCTGTTATGTCACCTCTAAATGGTGACATTGAAGTTGAAAAAACCATTACATGCATCAATGAAGAGAAGAGCTGCTAATTGGTGGAGGTAAGAAGGACTATTCTCTCATGTCTTGTTTAGAAGTATGTCCTCTAATTCTTCCCCTAGCACAGTTACCTATTTCCTTTAAAGGTCTTTGTTAGGGCCATAGAAAGCTATAATCCTCTTGTGTTCATACAGAAGCTTCCCCAACCCCAATCCTGACAGTTAATATGTTTGGTTTTGATTTTACTCAGGACTCAAGTGAACAAAATTATAAAGGAATAAATGATATCACCTAAATAACAAAAACAGAGGACAAACTGTTTTTTCCAGAAACAGGACTGATGTCTACCAAAGGTGGTATGCTGTAAACCTAGATTCAAAATCTTTGATCATGACACAAGCATTCATTCATCCATTCACTCAATGACTCACTATTTGTTGAACATGTCCCACAATTCTTTGCTCATTTTAATGCCCAATTAAAATAATCTCTCTATGACTTTATTCCACACTTAAATTATATATATATATATATATATATATATATATATATATATATATATATATAATTTTCATTTTTGATTAAGCTTTCTTTCTAAAACTCTCGATTTCTAAATATGAGTTTTCTTGACACATCACCATTTTTTCTTAAATGTCTGTTTTTCCATTTATTAATGTCTTATGGGCATAACTCCTTTATATAGTTCATATAACCATATTAAAGATACTGGGTTTAAATTTTTCAGTTTTTTTTAAATAAATAGATGCTATATATTTGAACTCTCATAATTAGGAACACATTTTTTTTCTGATACAAGATACTTGAACATAAAAGCTAATAAACAAATCAAGTCCAAAAAACTAACTTGTTTGAGTTGTTGTCTGGAAAATGAGAACACTGGAGTCTATTTCAGCTAGCAGGTAGCAATGGCTTCCAAACTCCCATTCTTCAACTTCTATACTGCTCTCAGAAATTGCAGAGCTCTCAGAACTGCAGGATAGAAACTGGGGAAAGATCATGACCTGCAAGAGCACTTTCTCCATTAAGGGTCCTCGTTCCTAACTAAGATATGCATTATTCCCAAAACAGTACAACCAAGTAAGGGCCACGTCGTCCGACTTCTGAACCTTTATTGGATATTCCACACTTACATCATAATGCATACATATATGCTTATGTATACACATATACAAACATATGTGTTGATATATTTTTGGCCTATTTATTAGGTATTCCAATTGTGAGACTAATCAATGTTATTGCAAAAAAAAAAAAAAGCAGCTCTTTCTGGTTGTAATTTAAAATATTCTACCTTAAGAATAATCATCAATTATTTGCATATGTTTGTGTCCTTTTCAACTGTAGACTATTATGAGTAATTATGCTATAAATTATGCTTTGCTTTTCTCTTGGAGCACATTTGTGCTGTATTTGCTTGAGAATATACTAAAGATGCAGTGGTGTGTGACAAAGCATAGTATGCTCGGCTTCAGTAAATAAGATGAGCTTCCCAAATCACTTGTGCAAATAAATGCTCCCTGACCAGTTTGCAAGATTCCAGCTGTGCTTAGGACCTCCTTCTGCCCCAATATCTACTGTATGAATGAGACATTCTTTTAGCAGTACAGTCATCTTTGTATTTTGGACTTGATTTATATTTTCTTGAATGAATGATGAGACAAATATCATTTTTATTAAAAGATTTATCTTTAATTAGAAATGGAATTTTCACACACATATGCATTTGTGATTATACACACACACA
>LR750498.1:190498-223939 GCA_902729485.2 Mus minutoides | reverse complement strand
AGAGAAGATACAAGAAATAGAAACCACTTATTCACACATTCAGAAAGCCTATAAAACCACTTAACTGGAAATTATAATACATATGCAAAAGACCTATAAGTTATAAAATAAGGGATGTAAGAAAAGAATATATAACTAAAATAGAGTAAAAGTAAAAATAATAAGAGAGATGTTAAGATCTGGATTAGGGATTGGGACTTGTTGCGACTTCTTTCAGCTTTAGGACCCCATCTAGTGCAGACACATGCAGGCCCTGTACATGTTTCAACTCTTTCTGTTAATGTGTTTGTCGATAATGTTTTTAGGACATTGTATTCTTGATGTCCTCCATCCTCTTTAGCCTTTATATTCTTCCTTTATATTCTTTCTGGTTTCTCTTCTATATCATTACCTGAGCCCTGAGGGGAAAGATTTATAGACATCCAATTCATGGCTGACTGTTTCAAGGTATCTCATACTGTACAGTGTCTGTCTGTGGATCTTTTTATTTGTTCCCATCTGCTTCAAAGTGATGTTTCATTGATGATAACTGATCAAAATATCATCTTTGAGTATAGAAGAGTGTCATTAAGAATGATTCTGTACACATTTTATTTACCTATTGATCTGTCTGTTTGACTGCCTATATATCATCTATCTCTCTGTCTATCTATCTATCTATCTATCTATCTATCTATCTATCTATTTTAGAGCATTAGTATCTGGATTTACCCTAGGTCCCAGGGCTATCTAATATCATAGTCTCATGTTCTTATTTTCCCAAGAAATGTCAGGTATTAGTTCCATCAAGAATATTTTAAAACATTTTGTAACTGACAATTTGAAAAGACTTTCTATGAAAATGTTTATGTAAATATTTATCTATGTGTTTCATTGAGACCTTTCTCTCTTTTTTCCCTCCCTTTTCTCCTTGTTTGCTTGTTGTTGTTGTTCTACTGCATGTTTATTATATCTGTGTCTCTTGAATGTGAATGGTTTTACTCCAAAACATAGGCAGAATTGTATGAGAATGTTACTGTTTGTCCCAAATAGAATATTGCCATTGGCAACGACTGGGCAGGCCAAACTATTGCTGAACATCTTACATTATCCAAGATAGTTTTTCATCTGAAAAGTCTGGATTTAGCCCACAGGGCAGCAGTGCTGAGACTGAGACATTATACTGTCCCAATGGATAATTAATATATAGCCTTCATCATGTTAAGCTTAGTGAAGTCTGCATGATTTCCCTCTGGAGCTTACTTGTCTAATTGTTTCTTTAATGAATAGAAGAATATCTTAAATTGAAGGTAATATCTAGGTTTAATGTCAATATCTGCATTATTGAAAATACATTTGCCTCCTCTAAATCACAAAATGCTGTACATTTGAAATCTTAGTAAACCTTGCCCATCAGATGAGCTCAGAGGTATTAAGTTCTTGAAATATGACTGGTGAAGACTGAGAAATGCTGCAAGTGTAGAAAATAGATTATACATCAAAAAACATATTGGAAAACAAATATGTGGCACGGAGCATCTTTTTAATATTGACTATGTGCTAAAATGATAACATGAATATGTGTCCATAAATAAAACATATAAAAAAATCAATTCCATACATGGCCTTCATATCTCCATTGGACAGGGCTTCCTGTGAGGCCTGTTGCTTTACACTTCACCCTTGGCTTCACAATTCACATGCAATACTTTTTCATGTAAGGCTCTATCTTCCAGATGTGCAATTAACCCACATGGTGAAGATAGAGTCTTTTGCTTCAGTACTGTAATGTTTCATATGTCTTTATTGAAATGATCTTCACATAAGAATATCAGGTTGATCTCTTATGCTAATCCATTAACTAGTTATTTACTTTTATGTCAACAAAACACTATTTTATCAATTAACAATGTGTTTAACATTGCTAAAAATCTTCTCATTTCTGTACTTTGTGGGCATTTTTCTTTCATGTAATTTTGCCCAAATTTCTGTAAAAGTACCTATTGAAATTAATTTAATATAAAAATTATATGAAATAGAAGTGACGTGATAACCAATTGTGTCTTCTACAATAAATTTGGTTATACTCTCCCCCACACACTTATTTCATTAATATTCATTTTTCATTGTTATTGATATAATATTTACAATTTCCTCCCTGTATAAGATGAACTTTCTCAGTTAATTCATCCTAATGTTTTTATCTGTCTAGATTCCTTATGACTTTCTTGGTAGATATATATGTATGCCTGCTGCATCTAGCAACTGTATTTCCTTATCCTGTCTGTGTGTTTCCTATTTCAGCTTTCACAGCCAGAGGTGAATATAATTTTTAAAATGAGTGACAGCTATCATTGCCTCATTCTTAATCTAAGAATAATACTTTCTAATATTTCAGTAGAACCTCTGACTTCATTTATACTTTGGTGTTTCAGATGTGTCATAGCAACAATTTATGAATGAACAAGTGAACTTCATTCTTGCTATTTTTGTTTTAAATCAAGGATGGCATTGATTTTTTCCAAAAAGTTTGATATGGACCTGTTTATATGCCCATAATATTGCTCTCTTCATTAATGTGGAGAAATAAATTACTTTCAGGAAATATGTATTTTGTGTTAATAAGATAGAGTTTATTTTATTAAATAATTAAATAAGTCAAATCAATAATGATATATTTCGCTTTTCAATATCCAGACGACATGCTTTATTTTATTTCACTGACTTGCATTATTTGATTGATAACTGACCTGCAGTTTCCATTGCTGTAACTTTTTCACAGTTTTTTTTTAACCACAGATTCTTCTGCAAGACTACCACTTCCTCTGCCTCTGCCTCTGCCTCTGCCTCTGCCTCTGCCTCTGCCTCTGCCTCTGCCTCTGCCTCTGCCTCTGCCTCTGCCTCTGCCTCTGCCTCTGCCTCTGCCTCTGCCTCTGCCTCTGCCTCTGCCTCTGCCTCTGCCTCTGCCTCTGGTTTAGCATTTTCTACCTGTGCTGGCCAGCACATTAGAGGTTACTAGTCAAGTCGAACTGCCCTCATCCAACAATTTAGATAGATTATGTTTGTTTGGTTTTGTTTTTTATTCTTTGGAAGTTTAAAATTAGGATTCCTCATTAAAAATTTGGAAAACCTTTTTCAACTTTTTTTTGAAAAACAAGTTTGTTTGTTTTTATATGTTCTCCTCCCTTTACTCCTCCCAGTGCCTCCCCACTTCCCTTACCATCTGGATACACTACCCTTCTGTTTCTCATTAGAAAACAGACAGGATTCTAAGAATTAATAATGTAATGTAATGAAATGTAATATAATATAATATATACTGAAACAAAATCTAACATATCAGAGTTAGATAAAATAATCAAGCAGAAAGAAATGGGTCCAAGAGGAAGCACAAGGATCTAAGACCCTCTATTCATACACTCAGGAATCCCTTAAAACTGTAAACTGGAATATATCCAAGGCAGAAATGGGCAATCCTGGGAGGCCTGTGCAAATTGCTTCAATCTCTGTGCTTTGATCTTATTGATTTAGAGGACCTTGTTTTCTTGGTGTCCTCAATCCCTTATACTCTTACACTCTGTCTACTTTCTCTTCTGTGGGGTTCTCTAAGCTCTGAGGGAATAGATTTGATAGAGACATCCTATGTAAGAATGAATACTCCAAGGCATCCCTTTTATTTTGCATAATAATGTCTTCCAATGGAACTCTGCATTTTTTCCTATTTTTTGCAGGGGAAATTTCTCTTATAAAATGGCACTGATATTTGAGTATAGAAGAATGTCATCAAGAATCATTGTATTGCTACTTTCTTTTTCTTATTGTTTCTTTTGTTTGTTTGTTTTATTTTTGTTTTGTTTAGAAAACTTGTGTTTGGTTTGACCCTGGGCCATCTAGTCTCTTGTTCATAGTTACCTATGCAGTGTCAGGGAAAGGATCCATCTCATGGAGTAGGGCTTAAGTCATCAGATATTGGTTACTCACAAGCTTTGTGTCACCATTGCACTAGCATATCTTCTAGCCAGGACATAAATTATAGATTAAAGGGATTGTGCCTTCAGCAATGAACCTGTCAGGTGTGGAGTGAAACTTAGTCTTGTCAACAGACTAGGTCCTTTGAAGATTCCCTTGAAACCCTTTTAGACCACAACTCAACTAGACATAATGCAATCCTTGTACTGGAATGTGTTTGGTGACAAGACATGGCCAGTCGGGGCTCTGTCTCTCCCATTATTTGGCAGTTTCAATAAGATCAACATCATGTTTAATCATACATTTTGAAAGCTTCTATTGTATTAGGCTTCCATATTATCTGTAAAATGGCCATTAATTTTAGCTGTCTCTCCCTCTCCCTAAGTGTTGTCCCACCCCAACATCCCCATCCATCTGTAACTGTTTTATTCCCTAGTTCTGTGTGACCATCCCTTTTTCTATTCAAAACCTCTGTGGTTCTATGGATTATAGTTGCCTTATTATTGACTTAACAGTTAATTGCCACTTATAAGCAAATAGACAACATTTTTGTATTTCTGAGTCTGGGATGCCTCACTCAAGGACATTTTCTAGTTCCATCCATATTCTGAAATTTTCGTGATTTAATTTTTTTTTAACTTACGAGTAAAATTCCATTATGAAAATGCACTACATTTTCTTTACCCATTCTTCAGTTTGAAGACATCTAAATTGTGTCCAGTTTTTGGCTACTATGAATAAAGCAGCAACTGCATGATTTATCCAATGTCTCTATGGTATGAATACATGCCTTTTAGGTGTATACCCAAGTGTGGAATAGGTGGATCTTTAGGTAGATCGAGCCACATCTCCCTGACAGTCACCAATTTTCATAGCTGTACATGTATGCACTTTCACCACCAATGAATAAATGTCGCCCTTTCTCCACAACCTCACTAAGATGCACTGTCCCTTGTTTTTATTGATTTTGACAATTCTGACATGTGTAAGACTGATTACTAAAGATGTTGGCTGTTTTTTTTACGTGTTTCTCAGCCATTTCAGATTACCATTGTGGTAATTTTTAATTTATAATTTTATTTTAATTGATAATTGTATCTCAATCTCTCATATTGAGTATCTGCAATAACCTTGTGTTACCTACATATTATCAATTTATTCAGTAAAGATTTTTTTCTTATTACATGCTGTTTCTAATCTCTTTCTCTTTTCTGTCCCTTCTTTTCTCTTCTCTTCTTTCATTTTCTTTCTCTTTTCTTTCTCTTCAATGTTACATTCATGATGGCTTCCTGAGTTTCTAAATACCAGTTATAAACATTATCACATTGTAGTTTCCCTTTGTTCTGCCATCCCTTCACTTGTGGAAGGAGCAAAGTACTTTTCTAACTTTATATGTATTGTCAATTTGTTGACTATAATTTTCAAATACAAAATCCAGCAGTACTACTTATATGCTTTTACTTCTTCATTGAAATCTTGCTCACTTACTACAGATTTGTAATACAGATGACACAGGTTTTCTGCCACTGTTTACACTGGCACTGTTATAATCATCGTATTCTACTTTCGAGTTGTAGGGTTCCAAAGACTTCTTTTTTATAAACTTAGTTGTTACCTATGGAAATCTCAGCACTGTCTTAGCACTGTCCAATGTCAGTGGTGTACATCCACACTCTTGTTCCAGGTTTAAATGTGACTTTTATGTTTCCTTGTTTACTGTGGGACTTCAAACCTTTAATGTCATTTCCCCTTTTCTGATTTGTGTAAGCTCTTTTCTGTGTATTTGTATGTTCACAGTCTAATTCCCCATGTAAATTTAATTTTCCATCTGGCCTCACTACTTATTATCCTGGAGAACATTATAATGCTACCCCTAGTGTAGGTCTGCTGAAAACAAATATCACCAGATTTCGTTTGTTCAATAATTGGCTTTAGTCAATTTGGATACAGAATGTAAGTGAGTGGACCTTTCTTTCATTCAAGGATCTCTTTAATAATACCCTACAATGTCTTTGGTGAGACACCTCATAGGCCTGTGATCCCTTTCTATCATATGTATTTAAGGCACCTACTGTCTTTGTGCAATCCTGTTCCATATATTCCTATTACACAATTGTGCAATACAGAAGGGTTAGGTTAGATTCAGCATGGAAACCTTATACAAAATATAATTGTGCATGAAAAAGATGATATTCTGTGAAATAGCCTTCTTCAAGATATATTTTTCTTAATATTCTAAAAAATAGTAAGAGGGGGTACTGTATAACCTCCTTTTTTCAATAAGGTAAACTGAATTGGCTGACAAACTAGCCTGAGTATTTTGCACACCAAAAATCAAGAATTACACCATATTTTTATCATTTGTATTTCTTGAGCATTGAGCATATTTACAATTTCTTTACCTAGAGAAGTTTCTACCAGAATTAACTACCCAAGGCTTTTCTATAGCTCAAATTGCTTTTCTTATAGAGAGGTCTCAAGAGTCAACTCTGTGTTAGGGTTCCTTTTTCAGGTCCCCTGCTCTGTCTAGTAGTTATCCTTCATGCCTGTGCCGGAAGCCCTGTGTCTTCTTTACAACTTTGTCTGCCCAACCAGATTAAGATGGTTTCCTCTCCCTGCTTCATAGCCTTATTTCCAGAAAGGTCTTTCACTACTCAACACATGTCAGTTTAGTGTTTATCTTCTTTTCTTTTCTTTCCATTTAAAAAGGTCTCATTTTGGAGAACTGGAGAGCTGGAACAGTTATTGCTCTTTTTCTCGGTAGAGGAACCAAGTAAGGTTTGTAATATTCAAGTCTGGTATCTTATAGCTTCCTGTACCTCTGGCTCCAGAAATTCTAGTGCCTTCTTCTGGCCTCAGAAACAGCAAAGCAAACACACACACACACACACACACACACACACACACACACAGAGAGAGAGATAGAGAGAGAGAGAGAGAGAGAGAGAGAGAGAGAGAGAGAGGGGGAGAGGGAGAGAGAGAGAGAGAGAGAGAGAGAGAGAAAGAGAGAGAGAAAGAGAGAGGTAGACAGAGAGAGATAAACACAAATACACAGGCACACATGTATGTGCACATGCACATACACTCAGAAAACAAAGTTGAATGTTCTCCTTAGGCTCTATTAAACTTGAACTTTCATTGCAACTGAAGCTGGCTTTGAGCTATATGCTCCTGCTTTCACACCCAAGTCTGGGCTTACAGATGCTTCTAACCATAGATAGCTCCTACTACACTGAGTTGATAATTGTACTTAGAAACAAAGCAGTGACAAGGATGAATCAATTACCCTCATAAGGGTCAGTGGTTGTAGGGAGCCTTTCAACCACTCCTTAAAGACAGCCCAGACCGTCTCAGTTGTACTGGCATAAACAACTCTTAATTGGCATTAGGCAGTGTCCGCTGTTGTTTGATCTCATGCCCGACCACCTGGTGTAGAGTCACTAGGCAGCTCAAGACCACCTGGGGTAGAGTCACCAGGCAGCTCGGTGATTGGCCAGGACAGGGTATAAATAGGCTGCTAGTGGTGGGGCCATTTGCCATCATGCTCTGCTAAGCTGTAAGTGCATCAAGTTCCTGAGTAAACCGGTGGGGAAGAAACCTGTTTTGTCTTGTGTCTTATTCCTGCTGGATGGGGACGGCACAGGACAAGTGGTGATGCAACTTTATGAAAGTATTTTCTACATTCAAAGATGCAGATCTATTGAAATACCTCAAAACAAAATTAGTAATGTGCAGAGAGACCACTTAAAGCTTTACATGCTATTCTACAATATTTTCAGCCTGGTTAAATTTAAACCACTTTCCTCAAATGGGAAGTCCTGTCTGAACACAGGTGGTGTTCCACTTCAGGCTATATCTGCCACTAGTAGGAATCTCAGCCAGTACCCCACCACCCCATAGACTTCCCTTAGCCTCTCCCATTCCAGATAGCCCAGAGATGTTCCTTACTGATTTCCATTTTCACTCTCATACCTCTTCTGTCCTGCCCTGTACACCTGATCACCATCCCAAACACCTCCTTAACCCATCTCCCACCCCATTCCTTCTTTTCATATACCTCCTGTGAGTATTTTGTTTCTCCTTCTGAGTGAGATTCATGCATCCTTCTTTGAACACTTATTACTTAGTTTTTTTTGAGGGGTCTGTGGATTGTAGCATGGTTATTCTGCATGTTATGGCTAATGTTTACTTATAAGTGAATACAAACCATTTGTGTCTTTCTGGATCTGCATCACCTCACTTGGGATGATCCTCAAGTTCCATCAATCTGCCTGCAAATTCCTTGATGTTTTTGTTTATAATAGCTGAATAGTCATCCATCGTGTAAATTTACCCATTTTCTTTATCTATTATTCACATGAGGAACATCTAGGTTGCTTCCAATTTCTGGCTGTTGTGAATAAAGTTGCTATGAACATAGTTGAGAAAGCAAGTGTACTTGTAGTATAGTGAAGCATCTTGTGTGTATATGCCAACAAGTGGTATAGCTGGGTTTTGAGGTAGAACTATTTCCAATTTTCTGAGAAACCTCCAAATTGTGTTCTAAATTGCATTGCAAAGTGGTTGGACGAGTTTGCACTCTCTCCAGCAATGGAGCTGTGTTCCCCTTGCTGTTCATCCGTACCAGCATGTGCTGCCACTTGACATTTTGATCTTAGCCTTTCTGATGGGTATAGGATGGAATCTCAGGAGTTGTTTTCATTTCCCTGATGACTAAGGACGTTGGGCATTAAGTGATTTGGGGCCATTTGAGATTCCTTTGTTGAGAATTCTCTTTATATCTGTACCTTACTTTTTAATTGGGTTACTGGACAATCTAGCCACAAAAACTTCAACCCAAAATTTATCCTGCCTATAAGATGCACAGGAATAAAAAATCAGCAGACTAGGGGAACAGTCAAACAATGAATGGCTTAACTGGAGACCATTCCATGGGAAAAAGCCATCCCCTGACACTACTAAAGATATTCTGCTATGCTTGCAGACAGGAACATAGCATAACTGCATCCTGAGAGGCTTTATCCAGATGGAGATAGAAACAGATACATAGACCCACAGCAAAACATCAGGCAGAGCTTGTGGAAGAGTGGGGTATAGAATTGAATAAGTCCAAGGGGTTAAGGACATAGGAAAACCTATGAAAACAGCTAACCTGGGCTCACAGAGACTGACCCATCAACCAGAGTAGTCAGGGGCTAAGCCTAGGCCCTCTTCACATTTGTAGCAGATCAATGTACAGTTTGGTCTTCATGTGGATCCTCTCACAATTGAAGTGGTGCTATCCCTAACTCTGTTGTCCAACATTGGATCCCTTTCCTATCTGGACTACCTGGTTGGGCCTCAGTGGGAGAGGATATGCTTAGTCCTCCTGGGACTAGATGTCCTGGGGTAGGGTGGTAGGCAAATGGGGTGGCTTCCTCTTCTCTGAAGAAAAAAGTAAGAAAAATGAGAAGAAAGATTTATAAGTTGTTTAACTGGAAGGAAAGAAGGGAGGGGCTGCAATTGAGATGTAAAGTGAATAAATGAATGAATAAATAAATAAGCAATCAAAAGAAAGAGTTTAAACCTTTTAAAGAGAAGGTAATAATTTTGCTTTCTCATGTAATCAGCTTTTACAACCTAAGATAAATGCAGAAGCTATAATTGAATTTTATAGTTTTTCTTTCTCCTAACCCATAATAAAATAGTGTGTGTGTGTGTGTGTGTGTGTGTGTGTAGTGGCTATTGCTTTCTGAAGGCAGAAATCAGGTTGAAAGCAAATATCTGCCATAAATATGCAAGAAACATATGGAGACAGTGTGAAAGCATCAATTTGGAGTACTATTTGCTTCTGGGTGCTTCTGAATAAATTGACGGTCAGTAAAATGACTTTTTACATTGCAAATTTTTCTTAAATATTTATGTATAATCTCTTATATATTTCCCATACTATGTACTCTGTGCTATTCTATACATACAGAGCAAAGCCCTTTGTTAAGAGTATTACATAAGGACAGTTAGACATTAGGTAGGAATCAGAAACACTACAAATAGGCCAGTAACCACAGATGATAGACAGCTGAATGATTTGGGAAAAGGAGTAGTGAATTAAAATTTGGGCTTACTCCTGATCAAATAACTCAAATGCTTCATTCTTCTTTTCTTTTTCTTAAATTATTTTTTCTTTATTAGAGATTTTCTTCATTTACATTTCAAGTGTTGTCCAGAAAGTTCCCCATCCCCTTCCCCATCCCCCCCTGCTCCCCTAACCACCCCCTCCCACATAATGGCCCTGGCGTTCCCCTGTACTGGGGCATATAAAGTCTGCATGACAAAGGGGCCTCTCTTCCCAGTGATGGACAACTAGGCCATCTTCTTCCATATATGCAGCTAGAGACATGAGCACAGGGGGAACTAGTTAGTTGATGTTATTCTTCCACCTATAGGGTTGAAGACACCTTCAGCTCCTTGGGTACTTTCTCTAGCTCCTTCCTTGGGAGTCCTGTGTTCCAACTAATAGCTGACTGTGAGCATCCACTTCCGTGTTTGCCAGGCACTGGTATACCCTCCCATGAGACAGCTATATCAGGGCCCTTTCAGCATTATCTTGCTGGCATATGCAATAGTGTTTATTTTTGGTGGCTGATTATGGGAAGGATCCCTGGCATCCACAGTCACTGGTTGGTCCATCCTTTTGATTCAGCTTCACACATGATCTCTGTAACTCCTTCAATGTGTGCTTTGTTCTTAATTCTAGGAAGGGGCAAAGAGACCACATTATGAACTTCATTCTTCTTGAGTTTCATGTGTTTAGTAAATTGTATCTTGGGTATTCTAGGCTTCTGGGCTAATATCCACATATCAGTGAGTACATGTTATATGAGTTCTTTTGTGATTGGGTTACCTCACTCAGGATGACACCCTCCAGATCCATCCATTTGCCTAGGAATTTCATATATTCATTGTTTCTAATAGCTGAGTAGTACTCCATCGTGTAAATGTACCAAATTTTTTGTATCCATTCCTCTGCTGAGGGACATCTGGGTTCTTTCCAGCTTCTGGCTATTATGAATAAGGCTGCTATGAACATAGTGGAACATGTGTCCTTATTACCAGATGGAACCTCTTCTGGATATATGCCCAGTAGAGGTATTGCAGGATCTTCCCGTAGTACTATGTCCAATTTTCTGAGGAAACGCCAGACTGATTTCCAGAGTGGTTGAACAAGCTTGCTGTCCCACCAACAGTGGAGGAGTATTCCCCTTTCTCCACATCCAAGCCAGCATCTGCTGTCACCTGATTTTTTGATCTTAGCCATTCTTACTGGTGTGAGGTGGAATCTCAGGGTTGTTTTTATTTGCATTTCCCTGATGATTAAGGATGTTGAACATTTTTTCAGGTGCTTCTCAGCCATTCGGTATTCCTCAGTTGAGAATTCTTTGTTTAACTCTGTGCCCCACTTTTTAATGGGGATATTTGATTTTCTGGTGTCCACCTTCTTGAGTTCTTTATATATATTGGATATCAGTCTTCTATCTGATTTAGGATTAGTAAAGATCCTTTCCCAATCCGTTGGTGGCCCTTTTGTCTTGTTGACAGTATCTTTTGCCTTACAGAAGCTTTGCAACTTTATGAGGTCCCATTTGTCAATTCTTCATCTTACAGCACAAACCTTTGCTGTTTTGTTCAGGAATTTTTCCCTAGTGCCCATATCTTCGAGGCTTTTCCCCACTTTCTCCTCTATAAGTTTCAGTGTCTCTGGTTTTATGTGGAGATCCTTCAACCACTTAGACTTGACCTTAGTACAAGGAGACAAGAATGGATCAATTCCCAGTCTTCTACATGATAACCGCCAGTTGTGCCAGCACCATTTGTTGAAAATGCTGTCTTTTTTCCACTGGATAGTTTTAGCTCCCTTGTCAAAGATCAGGTGAGCATAGGTGTGTGGATTCCTTTCTGGGTCTTCGATCCTATTCCATTGATCTACCTATCTGTTGCTGTACCAGTACCATGCAGTTTTTATAACGATTGCTCTGTAGTACAGCTTGAGGTCAGGCATGGTGATTCCACCAGAGGTTCATTTCTTAACGTGACAAAATTGCATTTTGGTAGCTATGAGTTATCTTAAATACATTAACCAATATAAAGTTTTCCAAAAAAATTTTTCCTGGAAGGGAGGATATATCTGAATTCACCATAAGCCTCACTTTGAGAAATATTCATCAATTTGAAATGTCTATTTTTTTTTAAATGTGAGATATAGGAAAGTGGGCATTTTATCAAATTACCATTGGTCTAAATTGAGGGTGGTCAAAGATTTTGCTGGAGAAAAATCTCACAATGTATCTGTGGAAGTGATCAGATACAAATAAATAACTCACAGAGTTGAGGGAAACTTCTTTTGATCTTACCAGTGATCATTTGTTATGTTAATGATTTAAATATAAAACCTGAAATATTCTCCTTTATTTTACATAAGACTACAGGTTGTATAAGATCCCAGAGTTATATCACGTGTCTCTGGAGCATAAGAAAAAATTTCAAAACAAAAGAGCTAAAAAAGATTAACAAAATAAACAAAACCAGTGAAAGGCTGGGGGTCAAGAGTTCTCATGTATTTATTTTTTTCTCTATAATATTTTAAATTTATAACACAAGTTTTCTTTAAATTTTATTATATATACGTGTACATATTTTACTGAGACCTACAGATGCCATTACATTTTTATATTCACACTGAGAAGACTTATTTTAAAAGAGAAAGAAAGAGGTGATGGAGAGATATGGGAAGAGAAGAAAAGGGAAAATTTAGGTATCAGGGTAACTGTGGCCTTATAAAATGAATTTTGTAATATTTCTTCTGTTTCTATTTTAAATAATACTTAGGACTGTTGCCATTAATTCTTCTTCAAAAGTCTGGTAACATTCTTTGCTAAAACCATCTTGTTCTGAGTTCTGGGGGGCATTGGAAGACTTTTGATACTGCTTTTTTTTCACTATGATTGAATTGTCTAATTAAATTGCTTATCTAATCTTTAATGTAGTAGGTGATATTTTTCAAGAAAGTTATCCATTCATATAGACTTTCCAATATGATAGAGTAGACTTTTAAAGTAAATCTTTGTGATTCTCTAGATTTCCTCAGTGTCTGATGTTATGACCCCTCCCCTTTCATTTTTATATCTGTTTATTTGGATCTTTTCCCTTATAATTACCTTGTTGATTTGATTGATTTTATCCAAAAGGAAATCTTTGTTTCATTGATTCTTTGTATTATTTGTGTTTCTTTGTTTGATTGTTTTTTATTTTATTTACTTTGGCCCCTAGTTTGATTATTTCTTACTATCTACTACTCTTGGGTGTGATTTGTTCTTTCTGTCCTAGAGGTTTCAGGTATTCAGATAATTTGCTTTTCCAAGATAAAACTATATATTTTTCTGTAGGCATATAAAGACCCAACAAAGAAAAATAATTACAGACCAATTTTCTTTAAGAACATACATAGTGACACACGCCTTTAATCCCAGCACTTGGGAGGCAGAGGCAGGCAGATGTCTGAGTTCAAGGCCAGCCTGGTCTACAAAGTGAGTTCCAGGACAGCCAGGGCTATACAGAGAAACCCTGTCTTGAAAAACAAAACAAAAGCAAGAACATACATGCATAGATGCAAATACACACACATACACACACACTCACACACACAAACACGCACACACACATACACACACACACACACACACACACACACACACACACTGCTTGCAAACCAACTCAAAGAATATGTCAAAAAGATCATCCTCCATGGTCAAGTAGGCATCATCTCAGAGATGTAGAGCTAGTTCAGCATACATAAATTGATGAATGTAATCTGTCATTTAAAAAATTATGTATAAAAAAACAGTCAATGTAATCCACCCAAAACAAACAAATAAACCCATATGATCATCTTGTTAGGTGCACAAAAGGCATTTGACAAAGTCCCATTCTCCTTTATGATAAAAGTCCTAGAGAGTTTAGGGATATAAGAACAAGGGGCATATCTCATCATAATAAAGGCAGTTTACAGCAAGATGATAGGCAACGCAACGTCATCTTCAATGGAGAGAAGCTCAAAGCAGTTCCACTGATATAAGGAACAAGACAAGGTAGTCCACTCACTCTGGGCCCATTCAATACTAGATATCTTAGATGGAGCAATAAGGAAACTGAAGTAGATCAAGGAGATATAAGTTGGAAAAGAAGCTATCATCAGAGAAAGGAGTTCCCTAAGCAGATAGGCACAAATATAGAGATATATAGGCACACATTATACAGAGACAGAAAGACATCTTGAAACACTCTGCCCTAAATGGGATGTTTCCACCAAATCCCTCCCCTTAGAGCTCAGGAAACCCCATGGAATAGGAGATGTAAAGAGTGAGTGTAAGAGCCAGACAGGTTGTAGGCACCAAGGATAAACAAGGCTCTCTAAATCAACACAAGCAAAGCTTATATGAGCTGACAGAGACTGCAGCATGAACAGGGTCTGCAGGGGTATAAACCAGGTCCTCTGCATATTTATTATGGCTTCCTCTTTAGTGGTTTTACAGGAATCCTGAGAGTATATAAATAAAGGTGTCTCTGATTCTTGTACATTCTGTTGGGTATCCTTCTGTTGATTTGTCATGTGCAACTTTGATATGATATTTTTTTGTATTATCTTAGCATAAATCAATCAATAGATGGATGGATGGATGGATGGATGGATGGATGGATGGATGGATAGATATATGAATGGTAATTGTTATGCTGGATGTATAGAACTCCTCTTTCTTCTCTCCTGTTTTGAAAAACTTATATAGTATTTGGCATATGGTAAGGATTCAAATAATTTTTTAATAAAATCTGGAATGACACTGAATTCCAAAATTTCACAAGATATTTCAATATTAAGACAAAAAGATACATAAGGTAAACATCACCTAAGTGAATCAGCAACAGGAGAAGGGGAAGACAGAGAAATAGAGGCAGAAACAAAAAAAGAGGAGAGGGAGGGAGACACAATGACAGAGACACACACCAAAAGAAGAAGCTTTCTCACAGTAAGACAAACCATCAGTCCTCAGAGGAAGAACAATGTCCATCAGATGAAACCTTCATCAGGACACATATATTCTAAAACCCTAGTGTGTTTTACCATGGACAACGACAACAACAACAAAAAATATTCAACACATGTAAAAGACAATGACGATTACAGAAAAGTATTTTCAAAGAAAAGTCAATAGCTCTTTCAATTCTTCCAAAGTGTGGTGAGGAGCAACATTAGGACTCAGGCACCCACCAAGTGGAGGTGGAAGCGAAAACTGTATATGTGTTTAATAACTGCCCTTAGCAGTCCGTGGACAGAGACGTTACTGCTTCTTCCCATCTTTGCACTCTTTAAACTAGAAAAGGCAACTGTTTCTTTCTGATACCCCTTCAAAGAAACCCTGTAAACACAAGAGATGCCAGGCTGTGCAAGGCAAGCCTGCCCTCCTTGGCTGAATGCTCTTTAGAAACTGTTTATCCAAAGCCTGAAGTCCTTTGCAGGGCTGAAGAGTTCTGAATAAAAAAAAAAAAATGCATTTGAAATAAAGGAGCACAGCTTATCTGTAAATCAGCCTTCCTCTAAAAGGAACATTCCGTAACGTTTGTAAATGTGTCTTGAGCTTTTCTTTTATAAAGTTATTTCATTTTGCCTGGAATCCCCAGGTAAAGGCATAAAATCCTCTTCGTTATACTTTTCTTCTTCTCAATAACTTCTGAAAATTCTCCGCTATTGCTACTTGCAGCCCAAAGGCAAATTTTTAGATTTTTCAAAATTGGTTTTTAGTTGAGACAAATGTTGTAAAAGGAAATATAGTCTAAAAATGAAGGAAACAAAGCAAACTTTAAAAATCAAGAGGCATATGCCTGGTAACTACAACAATCTGGCTGCCAAGTCCCTCACTGTTAATAACTTGTGACACGATGCACACACTCTGAACTGAATGCCAGGGTGGTGCTTGTGTGCTTTAGGGTTTCTGTTCTTTCCTGCTTGCTTTTCATTTCATTCATGTCTGACATGGAGTTTTACTTCTGTACAATTTGTGATTAAATTGGCCCTCAAAGGTAGGTGAAGTTAGCTGACACAAATCTATTAGGTTAAAAAATAATAATTTAAAATTAGGTTAATTTGTTCTGACTGTCCAAAGAGCACTGCAGGAGCAATTTAAGCTACAATAAAATATTGCTATGTTTCTGTTCTCACCAGTGCCAGTCCTAAAGTACAGTTCCTATTCTACTTACTGTCGCCTTAAAGATTCAAGAAGACTTGCAGACAGGAACACTAAGAAATGGCCAAAGGCACAGTGGGTCCCAGACAGTGTCTGGGCACTTGCTTTCATTCTTCAATGTTATTCACTACCTCTACACAGTGAGCATACTAGGCTGGATCACCACAAATGCTCTGTTCTCCTGAATAATGGCAGTGCTATTGCTGCAGGGCAAAAGAAATCAACTTCCATTCTAGACAGAATTAAAAACTGAGAGCTTCACATTTAACAGAGATGTAAAAGTTTTAAAGATAGAATATTATGCTGCCAATAGAAAGTAAGACCTTTTCTATTTTAATTATTAATTATTTTGTTTATATTTCAAATATTATCCTACTTCCTGGTCTCCCCTCTACAAATGCAAGTATTCCATCCCCCTCCCCTTTGCCTCTAAGAGAGTGTTCCCACACCCAAACTCTTGCATCATCCCTCAAGCATCTACCTTCTCTGGGGCATCAAGCCTTCACAGGACCAAGCCCTTCCCTTCCCACTGATCCAGATAAATCAGTCCTCTGCCACATATGCAGTGGGAGCTATGAACTGGCCCAAATATACTCTTTGGTTGGTGGATTAGTCCTGTGGAGCTCTGATGTGTCTGGTTAGTTGATACTGTTGTTCTTCCTATGGGGTTGCAATCTCCTTCAGTTCCTTCCGCCCTTTCCCTAGCTCTTCCATTGGAGTCCCTGGGCTCAGTCTAATGGTTGGCTGTGAATATCTGCATCTGTCTTAGGTGCTGCAGAGAATCTCAGAGGATAGCCATACCAGGCTCCAGTCTGCAAGCATATCTTGGCATCAGCAATAGTGTCGGGGTTTGTTGTCTGCAGATGGAATGGATCATATGGTGGAGTGGTCTCAAGATGACCTTTTCTTCAGCCTCTGCTTCATTTTTTCTCTGCATTTCCTTTACACAGGGGCAATTCTGGGTTAAAATTTTTGAGATGGGTGGGTGATGCCATCCCTCCACTGGAGGCCATGTCTATCTACTGAAGGTGGTCTCTTCAGATTATATCTCCCTGCTGTTGTGTAGTTTTGGATATTGTCATCTCCATTGAGTCCTGGGAGCTTCCCACATCCCTGGCTTCTCAGACTTTCTATTGGATCCTCTAGTTCTCAACCCCCCAATGCTACTTATTTCTATTTGTTCTCCTGACCCTACAGATATCTCTCTCTCCTGTCTCTTCCAATATCTGGGCCTGAAATACCTTTTTTTCCTCCCCCTCCCCTTCTCTCAACCAAATCCTCCCTCGTTCTGCCTCCCATGATTATTTTGTTCCCCCTTCTAAGTGGGTTTGAAACATCCACCATTTGGCCTTCTTTCTTGTTAAGCTTCATATGATCTGTGAGTTTTACCATGGATATTCTTGCCCTTGTGCTAATACCAATTAATCAGTGAGTACAAACCATGTACATCTTTTTGGTTTTGGGTTACCTCTCCCAGGATGATATTTTCTAGTTCCATCTATTTACTTACACAGTTCATGAAAACCATCTTTTAAAATAGCTGAGTAGTATTCTATTGTATAAGCTTACCACATTTTCTGTATGCATTTTTCCATTGAGGGTTATCTGGGTTGATTCCAGCTTGAACTAACCAGTACCTCCCAGAGCTCCCTGGATCTAAACCATGAAGCCAAGAAAACACATGGTGGGACTCATGGCTCTAGCTGCATAGGTAGCAGAGGATGGCCTAGTCACTCATCAATGCACAGAGAGGCCCTCAGTCCTGTGAAGGTTCCATGCCTAGGTATAGGGGAATGCCAGGGCCAGGAAGCAGGAGTGGGTGGGTTGGTGAGCTGGTAGAGAGAGGAGGGGATAGGGGTTTTTCTGAGGGGAAACCAGGAAAGGGGAAAACATTTGAAATGTAAACAAAGAAAATATCCAAATAAAATAAAATAAAATAAAATAAAATAAAATAAAATAAAATAAAATAAATAAAATAAAACAGAAGGCTGCTTTGAACAAAGTGGAGCACATGTCCTTGTTATATGATGAAGCATCATTTGTATATATACCCAGTAGTGGTATAGCTGGGTTTTCAGGTCGAACTATTTCCAATGTTCTAAGGAGCCAACAGATTGGTTTACAAAGTAGTTGTATTAGCCTTCAATCCCACCAGCAATGGAGGAGTGTTTTTCTTTCTCTACATCATCATCAGCATGTGATGTCACCTGAGTTTTTGATCTTAGCCATTCTGATTGGTGTAATTTGGAATCTCAAGATAGTTTTGATCTGTAATTCTCTGAACATGCTACCTTTTTTATTTCCTTTTCAATATCAATTAGTCATAGGAGTGTGGGTCTACTTGTGGGTCTTCAGTTCTGTTGCATTTATCTATCTGTCTGTCTCTGTACCAATACCATGAAGTTTTTATCACTATTGCTCTGTAGTACATCTTGAGTTCAGAGATGGTGATTCCCCCAGAAGTTTTTTATTGTTGAGAATTGCTTTTGCTATCCTGGGATTTTTTTATTTTTTATTTTTTTTATTCCAGATGAAGTTGAGAATTGCTCTTTCTATCTCTTTTAAGAGTTGACTTGGAATTTTGATGAAGATTGCATTGAATCTATAGTTTACATTTGATAGGATAGCCATTTTTATTATATTAATCTTACTGATCCTTGAGCATAAAAGATTTTCCTTTCTTTTGAGGTCTTCTATTTCTTTTTTCAGAGTCCTGAAGTTCTTGTCATACAGATCTTTCACTTGTTTGGTAATAGTTACACCATGATATTTTATATTATTCGTGACTATTGTGAAGGTGTTGTTTCCTATTTTTTTTGTAAAATTGAACCACCCTTGCATCCCTGGGATGACTCTTTTTCTTTCTTTTCTTTTTTCTTTTTTTTTTTTTTTTAACTGGATAATGGTGAATGATGATTTTGATGTGTCCTTGAATTTGGTTTGCAAGAAATTTATTGAGTATTTTTGCATGGATATTCATAAACAACATTGGTCTAAAGTTTTCTTTTTTTGTTGGGTCTTTATGTGGTTTAAGTATCAGCATAACTATGGCTTCATAGATTGAATTATGTAGTATTTCTTCTGTTTTTAATATGTGAAATATTTTGAGAAGTATTGATATTAGGTCTTTTTTGAAGGTTTAATAGAATTCTGCAAACTATCTGGCCTTGGACATTTTTTTTTTTGGTTGAAATATTTCAATGGCTTCTTCTATTTCCTTAGGGGTTATGAAATTGTTAGATAATTTTTCGGGTTCTGATTTAACTTTGTAGGTTCTGCTGATTGTTTTGAATTGCCTCAGTTTCTGTTGTTATTTTACTATTTGCATTTCTAAGTTTGCTAATTTGGATACTGTCTCTGTGATTTTTAGTTAGTTTGGCTATGGGCTTATCTATATTGTTGATTTTCTCAAAGAACTAGCTCTTCGTTTTGTTGATTCTTTGGATAGTTTTTGTTTGTAGGTTTGTTTGTTATTTTGTTTGTTTTTAATTGGTTGATTTCAGCTCTGAATTATTTCCTCCTATCTACTCCTCTTGGGTTTGTGTGCCTCTTTTTGTTCTAGAGATTTTCAGATGTGCTGTTAAGTTGCTACTGTATGATATCTCTAATTTTTTTATGATGGTATTCAGTGCTATGAATTTTCTTAGCACTGCTTTCATTGAGTACCATAATTTTGAATATGGTGTGCCTTCATTTTTGCTATATCCCAGAAAGCTTTTAATTTCTTTATTTCTTCCCTGATCATGTTATCATTGAGCAGAGAGTTGTTCAGTTTACATGAAAATGTGAGCTTTCTGGTTTGTTTTTGTTTTTGTTTTTGTTTTTGTTTTTGTTTTGTCATTGAAGTCTAACCTTACTCTGTGGTGATCTAATAGAATGCATGGGATTATTTCAATCTTCTTGTATCTGTTGAGGCTTGTTTTATTTGCAATTTATGCTCAATTTTGGAGAAGATAATGAGGTGCTGAGAAGATGGTATAGTCTTTTGTTTTAGGGTGAAATGTTCTACAAATATCTGTTAAATCTCTTTGGTTTATAACTTCTGTTAGTTTCACTGTGTTTCTGTTTAGTTTCTGTTTTCAGGATCTCCTACTGTTTTTGTGTGAGGATCAATATAAGCTCTAGTAATGTTTCTTTTACAGTTGTGGGTGCCTGACACTTGAGGGTGCAGATGTTCAGATTTGAGAGTTTATCTTGGTGGATTTTTCATTTAATTAGTATCCTTCCCCATGTTTTTTGTTTGTTTGTTTGTTTCTTTTATGTTTTTTGATAACTTTTGGTTGAAATTCTATTTTATTGGATATTAGAATGGCTACTCCAGCTTGATACTTGGGACCATTTACTTGGAATTTGTTTCAGCCTTTTAGTCTGAGGTAGTGTCTGTCTTTGTTACTTAGGTGTGTTTCCTTTATGCAGCAAAATGCTGGGTCCTGTTTATGTATCCAGCCTGGTGGTCTATGTCTTTTTGTTGGGGAATTGAGTCCACTGGTGTTGAGAGATATTAATGACCAATTATTGTTGCTTTCTAGTTTTTGTCGTTGTTGCTGTTGCTGTTAGTAGTGGTGTTATGTTTGTGTGGTTCTCTTACTTTGCATTTGTTATGAAATGATTAATTTTTTCTTTTTTTCTTTTTTTCTTTTTTTTTTTTTTTTTTTGGTTTTTCGAGACAGGGTTTCTCTGTATAGCTCTGGCTGTCCTGGAACTCACTTTGTAGAAAAGGCTGGCCTCGAACTCAGAAATCCACCTGCCTCTGCCTCCCGAGTGCTGGAATTAAAGGCATGCACCACCACGCCCAGCTGATTAATTTCTTGTTATTTCATGGGTTTATGTTTCCTCAATGTATTGAAGTTTTCCCCCTACCTTCCTCTGTAAGGCTGGCTTAGTGGAAAGATATTGTTTAAATTTGGATTTATCATAATATATCTTGGTTTCTCCATCTATGTTGATTGAGGTTTTTGCTGGGTATAGTAGCCTGGGCTGGCATTAATGTTCTCTTAGGTTCTCCATGACATCTATCCAAGATCTGGATTTTAGTGTCTCTGCTTTTTTATGTTACTTGGTCTTTTTCCCTTACCAGTTTTAATATCCTTTCTGTTCTATGTATTAAATATTTTGATTATTATGTGATGGAAGTAATTTATTTACTGCTCAAACTATTTGGTGTTCTGTAGGTTTCTTGTACTTTTATGCCCAACTTTTGTTGTTGTTGTTGTTGTTGTTGTTAGGGAAGTTTTCTTCTATGATTGTGTTGAAGATGTTTCCTGGTCCTTTGCATTGGGAATATTCTCCCCTTCTTTTCCTATTATTATTAAGTTTGATCTTTTGATTGTGTCCTTAATTTTCTGGATGTTTTAGGGGCTTTTTGTACTTTGTATTTTCTTCTTGGACTGTTTTTTCAATATTTTCTATGGTATCTTCTATGCATGAGATTCTGTCTTCTATATCTTGTATTCTGTTAGTGATACTTGTATCTGTAACTCCTGATCTCTTTCCTAGGTTTTCCATCTCCAGGGTCACCTCCCTTTGCGATTTCTTTATTTTTTTCTATTCCCACTTAGATCCTGTATGTTTTTGTTCAATTCCTTCATCGGTTAGACTGCGTTTTTGTATATTCCATAAGGGATTTATGTGTTTCCTCTTTAAGGGCTCTACCTGTTTACCTCTGTTTTTCTATATTTCTTTAAGTAAGTTATTTAAGTAAGTTAAGTAAAGTCCTCCTTAAGGTACTTTATCATCTTCATGAGATGGAACTTTAGGTCGGATGCTTGTTTTATAGATGTGTTCAGGCATCTAGGGCTTGATGTGGTAGAAGTTTTGTGTTCTGATAGTGCCAACTATTAATGGTTTCTTTTGCTTATGTTTTTGTGCTTGCCTTTCACCATTTGGTTATCTCAAGTGATAAGTGGCCGTGATGTCTCTTACTGGATAGTTGAATTTGTTCAGTTGAAGAATAGTAAATGTCTACCACATATGATCTTTCCTATACTTAAATTTATTACATATAAGTAGTTTTAAAGAATAAAGTCATTGATATTTAGAATGTCATCATGCATAAGAAGGAACATTGTTTTGCCTACCAGTCCAGAAATTTAAAATAATATACAGTTACAACAACAACAACAACAACAACAACAACAACAGCAACAAAAATAGAGTATTCTGGTGTTTAGGGCAGCTGAAGCTTCTTTCCAGAAATCTTATATTAACTACATTTTATTTAAAGTTACAAAACTATAGATATTAGATTTGAGGATTGTTCAGATCAGACTGTTCTCTACTCTACCTTATTCTATGTTGTATAACCTGTTCATTTCAGGCTATGCCTTATACCAAGAAACTCTTATTTCAAAGTACCATCTTGACCATTTTGAGAGAAATAAAGAAGTAAATCCTATGAGTAGATCCAAAAACTGCATCATCTTTCAGGTACTGTCTATCCAGAACTGACTGAGAAGTGGCTTATTGATTAGAATAGAAAGAAATTCACCCTGTAAGTTTATCTGATGTATTGAGATGTAAGGGACACATGGATGTATAAAAATAACATAAGACATGCCATGCTAAGGAAAGAGTGTCACTCCCTCATCTGGACTCAATGAGGTAATGGACATCTATCAACAGTGTCATGGTCCCATACCAACCTATCATCTGAAACCACCTGTGTGTTTTGAGGACTGATAAGAAAGGTCTCCAGATTTTTTCAGCTTAGCTAAACACCAGCTGCTGACATAGTCTACTTAATGGCTGCTTGTTCCTGTGTTCACTAGACTGGACCTGGACCTAAACTTGCTCTTCCCAGCTCATGGACTCTGGCTCAGTCTTTCACATCACATATGGAACAGCTTTACTCTCCTATCTTCACTCCAGCAGCTCCCTCCAGCTTTCTGCTTTGTTATCTCATCAGTACAGAAGGTCTCTCAGCTCAATTCTGAAAGATACAGCAGTCTCTAACTACTGTCTATTCTGTAAACCATATATGCCTAAATACATGCATGTATATTTATCTGCTATGTAGTATAAATTAATGTCAGTAATATAGACTTAAATTAAAGAACCTGAATTCACTTTGGCTGTGATGCCAAAGTAGGTGTAATGATAAGTTACAGTCATTTAAACCACTAAATTTCAGAAATGTATCCCTATCCAATAAATCCTTACATTATCAAGATACTAAAATGTTTGTCTGTTTCTGTCATAGCATACTGATAAGAATGGTCAAGTCTACTATGTCACCAAATAAATTATCGGACTTCAACCTTTTCACATGACAAACCTTTCCCATTCCCTAAGGAGAAGGGAATTTTCACACAAAGCCTGTCTCTTTGTACGTTTTCTTTTATCTACATATTGACTTGTCTTTTTTCCTTTGGAACATCTCCAAGACAACATAAAAATTATCAGCCTCACAATTTTTTATCCAATAGGTTTTTACATTCATAGAAAATTACTATTTAAATAATTGCATTTTATTTAAAAACTAAAAATAATTTTTGTGTAATTTCATTATTTATGGAAATTATGTGATCATTAATTCAATTAACATTTTAATTAAGAATAAGTTATCTTTTGTACTATAAATCTTAAAGTAACTGTGGTAACTTAATTATGGTATGGCAAATTAGTAAACAAAATCTAAAAATCTAGAATCACTTATGTTTTTATGTTGGCCTGATGAAATTTCTTGTTAGCATGCCTTTGGCATCTCATAAACAGAACAGTGAATTAGTAGCTAAGCAGCTGACCCTATCATTACCCAGAGTAACTTCCAATTTGCTTTCTTGTTAGAAGGATTCATTCCTAAATATAAATAATCTCCCAATTCACGCTAGGCCTTCTAGATGCTACTCTGTTTAGGATGATTTATGATAATATGTTTAAATAACTATATTAGACTTGTTGTTCTAATATTTCATCGTAGCTAGCAATAAGATACATGCAGATAAAGAAATTAGAAATTCCTGTCTCTTCAAGTAATTTTCTATAGTAGAAATTGCATATCTCTACAATAAAAGACATCAAGTCTCTCCCACTAGAATGTAGAGATGCAGTCTACAGTAGTCTATCACTTTGTGTTTACAACAAAAATGGATCCAGAGCTAATGTTCTTATAACTACATTCTATTAAGTATGAATTGGAATGTGTTTTAAATAAAGGAAGTAAACTGAACTTAGCCTTTTCATAGAAGAAAAATTTTAACAAAACAGTCATAAGAAATTGCTTTGACAACCAAAATAATGAAATGAATATTTAAAAAAGAAGACTAGAGATTAAGTGTGTTGTAATGTGGCTTTTTTTCTTTTCTTTTTTTCTTCCAGGCAGAGCAAGATCACCATTTTGGACTAGAGATTATCTTAGTCTGGTAGCCATGGCAACTAATTGAGCAGAACAGCATAGTGAAATGTATCTAGGTCTGTGGTAATGGGAATGGTAATGAGATAAGAGGGCCTAGTGGGAGGAAGAGGGGATAGTCAAAGGACCCTTACCTGGGATTTGATGAATATCTAGAGATGGTGGGGGTATAAGGTGAACTTTGTTCTTCCCAGTAACTTGTTAAATTAAAGGCCATATTTTTAATCATTCATTTCTGGTTGTTGCTGAGTGCCATTCTACCCTGTGGGGAAGAAGTATATTAGGCAGTATATGAATAATCCTACAGTTCTGGAATGTCCTTATATTCCAGGTACTTAGCATTTAAAGTCCTCCAAAAGATCCCAACAAAAGCAGATTTAACTGCTTGTGATGCAAAGATCACCCTTTAAGCATGAGCTACCTGTACAACCAAAATCCATTTAAATTCTAAGATGTTATCCCAATGACTAATAGCATAAATTAAGGAGGGAGAGTAAATGACCCTAAGTGAAGAAACATCCCTTTCCAGTCTATAGTATTTAGAGGGTGCAACACTTTAGGAATCCCAAAAGTCACTGCATTTTCAGGTCCTCAAATCTACGAAATGTCACCGAGTGTTATACCTAAAGATACCTCTATCAAGTCCCTTTACTCCCTAATTTTTAGTACATGTTCGCATTTGAACAGGATGAGCAAACCACTGGAGCTCATCAGCATTATACTTGAACTGTCCTTCCCTCAAGATAAAGGAGCAGTCGTTTCCTTTCAGCTAGGACATCATAGAAGTATCTTAGAGAGGATTTCACTACAGAAAGATACTTTAAAATATGTTTGATATTTTGATATGCAGCTCTACCAGGGAAAGTCCAAACCAAAACAGATACTTGAGACTATTTGATGTCCCAGGAATATGCCCAAATAACTGGACAAGAAGTAAATATTAGAGATATGTTTGATTACTAAAATACAACTGTCTCCATCTCAAATTAGAGCCACAGTTGACATGGTTCAACCAAAGTGACAATTTTGATCCTTTTGAAAAACTGCTGCATTTATTTTTCAACCTCGATTCTCAGTTCCAGGTTTTTGGCAAAATCTTTCAGTGAGCTTAACAAGTTCCAGAGTCTGAGCTACTTAACTAGGATGCTCATCTGGAGCAACTTTAGTAACCAAATAAAACCAGCTCTTTAAAAAGCCAATAACTATGAATGCCTAGTCTCCTAAACTCTCTCCTGTTCTGTATGGCATAAAATGAGTCCTTGCTGTTTGGATATTGGCTCTAGAGACATAGTCAAGTCATCTACCCTACTAAACAAAATACAAGTTGTAGCATGAGAGCAGTACTATCCTCTGTCTCAGCACTCTTGTTAAAAAGGCTTCTAAGCAGCTGGTACAACCACTCTGGAAATCAGTCTGGTGGTTCCTCAGAAAATTGGACATAGCATTACAGGAAGATCCAGCAATTCCTCTCCTGGGCATATACCCAGAAGATGTTCCAACTTGTAATAAGGACACATACTCCACTATGTTCACAGCAACCCTATTTATAATAGCCAGAAACTGGAAAGAACCCAAATGACCTTCAACAAAAGAATAGATATAGAAAATGTGGTACATTTCCACAATGGAGTACTACCCAGCTATTAAAAACAATGAATTTATGAAATTCTTAGGCAAATGGGTGGATTTGGAGGGTATCATCCTGAGTGAGGTAACCCAATCACAAAACTCATATGATATGCACTCACTGTTAAGTGGATATTAGCCCAGAAACTTGGAATATCCAAGATAAAATTTGCAAAACACATGAAACTCAAGAAGAAGGAATAGCAAAGTATGTATACTCTGTCCCTACTTAGAATGGGGAACAAAATACCTATGTAAGGAGTTACAGAGACGAGACAGAAGTTTGGAGATGAGACAGAAGGAATGACCGTGCAGGGATCCATATCATAATCAACCATCAAATGCCCACACTATTGCATGTGCCAGCAAGATTTTGCTGAAAGGTCCCTGATAAAGCTGACTCTTGTGAGGCTATGCCAGTGCCTGTCAAATACAGAAGTAGATGCTCAGAGTCATCTATTGTATGGAATACATGGCCCCCGATGGAGGAGCGAGAGAAAGTATCCAAGGAGCTGAAGGGTCTGTAACCCTATAGGAGGAACAGCAATATGAACTAACCAGTAATTCCAGAGCTCATGTTTCTAGCTGCAAATGTAGCAGAAGATGGCCTGCCTAATCGGCCAGCATTGGAGGAGATGCCCTTGGTCTTGCAAAGATTATATGTGCCAATACAGGGGAATACCAGGGCCAGGAAGCAGGAGTGTGTGGGTTGGAGAGCAGGGTGGGGGGAGGGAATAAGGGACTTTTGGGATAGTATTTGAATTGTAAATGAAGAAAATATCTAATAAAAAAATGGAAAAAAGGGCTTCTAAACTTTCTTAGGGGAAACTATTAAAGTTCTTTACACCCTATTAGCATTCTGTACTGTCACCTATGATTAACTGGGAGTAAATTAACAAAATATCAGACAATTCTCCTAGACTATTCAGAGGTAATGATCAAGTCATGGCAGCCTAATTTCTACCTCAATTGTGTCCACATAGACTTCTTCAGATCTGGTATACTTGTGGTGGTTTAAATAAGAATGGCCCCATGGGCTCTATATTTTAATATATTTGAGTCTTCAGTTGGTGGAATGGTTTTGGGAATTTGATGTTGCCTTCTTGGAGAAGGTATATCACTGGGTGTATGCTTTAGGTTTCAAAAGTCCAAGTCAAACCCAGTCTATCTCCTCCTCTTTTCTCTTCTCTCTCTCTCTCTCTCTCTCTCTCTCTCTCTCTCTCTCTCTCTCTCTCTCTCTCTCTCTGTTTTTCTCTCTCTGTCCACAACTTGCAGATAAGATCTAAGGTCTCAGCTTCTTGCATCAGCACCATGGCTGCCTGCTGTCACACTTGGCATCATGATGATCATAGACTCACTCTCTGAAAATGGAAGCAAGTCAAAAATTACATGTTTTCTTTTATAAGTTGCCTAATGGTGTCTCTTCATAATAAAAGTAACTAAGACACTTTTATACAGAGAACATCTTCTCAATCTGTTCCAGTCAGGCTGGTTTGTTTCACCAGTTCCTAGATAAGTAAGAGGGTATATAGTTTGCTGATGTGAACAGCTACATTTAAACATAAATGTAAGGAAGGGTATACAATGGTCAGCCAGAAAGAGTAACCAAGCCTTCAAATCCCACTTTTACTAAATACTCAAAGGGGCAGTTTCATTCTGGACAAAAGAAAAAATAGTAACATCTGTACTACTTTTTTCTTGTCACTATTTTTTAGATTATAATATGATTACCTTTCTCCCTTCCCTCTCTTCCTTTGAAACCCTCCCTCAAACCCATCTGTCTTAGTTACTGTTTGCATTGCAATGAAGAGATAACTATGACTAAGACAACTCTGTTGTTGTTGTTGTTGTTGTTGTTGTTGTTGTTTGAGACAGGGTTTCTCTGTATAGCCCTGGCTGTCCTGGAACTCACTTTGTAGACCAGGCTGGCCTCAATCTTAGAAATCTGCCTGGCTCTGCCTCCCAAGTGCTGGGATTAGAGGCGTATGCCACCATGCTGGGCAAAGACAACTCTTATAAAGAACAACATTTAATTGAGGCTGTCTTACAAGGTTAAGAAATTAAGTCCATTATCATCAAGGTTGGAGGATGGCAGCATCCGAGCAGGCATGACACTGGAGGAGTTGAGAGTTCTTCATTTAGTTTTGAAGGCAAACTGGATAAGACTGGTTTCTAGGCAGCTAGGAGGAAAGTCTCTCAAAGACAAACCCCACAGTGGCATAATTCTTCCCACAAGGTCACACTTCCTAATAATGCCTCTCTCTGGTCCAAGCATATTTAAATCACCACACCCTCTCACTTTCCTTTAAATTATAACCTCCTTTCACAAATTATTATTGTATGCATATTTGTATAGACATATATAGTCCCAAACATAACTTCTTCAGTCTAAATATTGCTACTTATATGTACATTTTCAGGGTTGACTATTTGACACTGAACACCCAGTTGGTGTGCTCTTTCCTGGTGAACACTTAGCTACACTAATTTAAAGTATTCCTTCATCTTCATGATCTTTCATGCCTACCATGAAAGGAGATCTATAAACAGTGAGCACATTTCTTATAAAATGCAAATAGGTGATTCAAAACCTATTAGAAGCTATCCAATTCCCAATCAAGTACTAGCCATCCACTTCAAAGATCATCAAAAAGATATTTGTAATGTAATTAGTGAAATAGGTTGGCAGAAAGGCAAAGGCAGACTTACAGATACCCATGGAATTTACACTGTTTCCTGTCAAGACAAATTTTCTAAAGCCAACGTATATGCCCGAGGAGAAGGAATCATCTCTATAACAAAAGGTTCCTAAAGGAAGTCATGTATCTATGAAGAAAATAATATGTAGACGATATGGAAAGAGTGACCATATGCTTCTTGAACATAGGTCATCTTAAGACAAGACATTTGTAGGAACAATGTTTTCTGTAGAGATAATTAAAAAGAATGCCCCAGCCTTCTGGAATATGAAGAAGATGTGGCAAAGGCTGACACTGAACTAATGAATATAGATCAACAAGGAAAAAAAACAAGGTAATCCCTTGTTGGGAAGTGTACCTAGAGGTCCTGATATCAAATTCAAGTCAGCCATTTCAGATCAACAGTAGAGAAACTCATTCACAAGACAGTTAAGAAAAATGATTCCAAAACTAGGATTAAAAATCAAGATATCAAAACAAGAGTAACTTCAATTGATAAATCAAAAACCTCAAGAGAGATAAGGCTTAATGTATACAGGAATAGATCTTAGAAACAGAAAGTCCTAATAAACAGAAAAGGGTAGCAAAAGTCTTCAGAGATAGATTATAATGTAAAATGGAAGGCAGGAAGTGTGTTGAATTTGTGAAGAGAAAATGCTCTTGTTTCAACAGAGGAAGAAAAACTTTGAATTCCATTCAAATTGATAAGAAGATATGGCAGGGTGGTCTTCTTGAAGATCTTTGCTACAAATAGAAAGAAAGAGACTTACAAGATCAACAAAGAAAGTAATGTATGCAATGATTCCTCTACATGAGGACAATGTCAAAGCAACCAGCTCACTTGGTCCAGACTTTCAGACTGTTCCAATTCGGATTTTATTTAAGCTTACATTTTCATAGCATGTTGAGATTAGACAACAAATGTTACATTTAGTGTTCTTAAGACATTATCATTTTCCTAATGTCCATTGGAATCCCCCCACCAAAAAAGGAAAGCTACAACCCCAAATCATCAGAAACAATTTTAAGAGAATGGCACCCCATTCCCAAAAAGCAGAGTGGATGAATGAATGGACTATCATTGATTCAGTGGATTATGTATGTCTGTTTTTGTGTAGGGGTTTTGGATGCAAGTTGTTAATGTAGTCTTGATCGTGGAGAATTCAAGGTATAAAAAATTAAGCTTAGGAATTTCTCTTTCTTTTTCTTTTCTCTATCCTTTCTTTGATAAATAGGGGAAAGAGGGCAAAGAGAAGGGAGAGGATATAGGGATAATATAAAAATAATAGGAAATATAGAAATAAAAAGAAAAAGGGGTAGATTATTGAATCTACTCTTATACCAAAATATTGGTATTCTATAAACCAATAATCTTATATCGGTATGGATCCTTGTATTTTGCTTCAGGATTGAAGTTATATTTTAGTTACATTGTTATAAATATTTGTATATTAATTTTAAAAATTAAGGTTATTTTGGTTACAACATACTATATATTACATTTCAACTGTTGTATAAGTTATTGGACCTATGCAGCTCATTTAAAAATATACATTTTTATAGTTCTAGGCCTGAATAAGCTGTTACTACATGCTGTTTAGGATAGTTAGATAATGCAAGATAACAATCAAACAAAGTTATTGTCATTTTAGATATTAGACTAATTTATTAAAAATACTTTCTAAGATTGAAGAGATATTAAATAGCTAGAAACAAGTAATGTTTCCTATTCAGATATACCATAGATAGATGGTCATCAAAAACCTCAAAAAACTATAGAATATGGTATTTTAAGATGTTTCAATATTTTAAGGCTTTTCTGACTATGAGATGTGTCAGTTCCTGGAAGCATGGGGTTTGATTCAAATATGGCAAGCTGCCGCTGGGCAAAACTTACCAAGCTCAACTGCTGAGAGTATGAAACATGGATACAGGGAAATCAGCTGCCAGGCTTTGCAAGGTAAAGGTAGGCAAGTCCTTCATAATTACTGCTTCACAGAAAAGTCTATCAGATATTCTGTTCCAGAAGGTTGAGTATGGATGATTCAATGTTATAGAGGAATTTTGGGTAATAGTTCAAACTGTCTCTGTCATTTCTATAGTTTTAGAAACTGCTTCCCTGAACTTTCTGCATACTCAGAATTCTTTCTCCAAGGTCACCAAAACATATGAACTGGGCACTATAATATAAATCTTACCTCATAGTTTTTGTATTATGTATGACTCTATATAGTTTATTGATATAAGATAAATAGAATTTTATTGAACTAAAAAAGAGGGGTGTTGTAGAGAGTATCCCTTGTGTACTGAATGGTTGTATCACTTGTAAATAAAAAAAAAAAATCTATTACCTATGGGAAAAGGTAGCCTATATAGGGCTCCATTAATCTTGTATACAGAAAGAGTTCTATGATGGAGCCCAGCAGGGACTTTTCTAGGAACATGGAGGAAGTCAGAAGCACCAGAGCTGAGAAGAGGTAACTAGCCACATGGCAGATCTTAAATTAGAAAAAATAGGATAATAAGTTGTTGGGAACAAAATAAAAAGGGGGCCCTTGGTGCCCTGGGGAAGTAGGGAAGGAAAAACTATGCCCACACCCTGCCAGAGTTTCCTTATTCTCTGGTCAGTCATGTGTGGGAGGGCTGCCACCTACCCTATCCACACATCCCTGGGTGAGCCTTCCTCTATCCCAGTCTTCAGGGAGTGGCCAAGGGGCAGCCCTGCCTGGTGACCCTGGAGCTACTTTGCTAAAGCCACCAGGGTTGTGAAAGAGGGAATAGGGGAAGAAGTTCCCAACACTCACCAGACTGCACAGTGGAACTTGAAGGAGCAGAGGCACTCTATGGTTTAACTGTTTTATTATAGAAATGCAGGGGAAAGAGAGAAGCTAGAAAGACAGATGGGGGAAGGCTAGAGAGAAAGAGAGAGAAAGAGGAAGAGAGGAGAGGAAAGAAGAAGACAAAAAGAAAAGGAGAGAAGAGAGAAGTGAGAGGTAGAGGACAAAGGTAAGAGAGCAAGGTGTGAGCTGAGCACCCCTTTTTATGGTCTTCACGGTTGCTAGGTAACTAGGGAGGAGTTTAGCCTGAAGATCAGAAGCTTGGGCCATTGCCTACATGACTACTGACCATGCTTCTCTTGTGGGGGATGTGGGAGGTGGTACCTTAGGCAGGGGCCAGAGTTCCAGGAGCAGGAGGGAACGCCTACCATGTCATGTAGGTGAATTATGACCATCAGGGTTCAGACCTCAGTTCGACTAGAGACCAGCCTGCAATTCCCCACAATAAGTTATGATCTAATAAGAAAATAGCCAAAGCTCATGGCCTAGGTATTTATAAGTGTATTTGAGTCTCAGAGTCCTTGTTCTAGGTGCTTGGGGACAGGAGAAAGGGAGGGGAGACAACTTATTCTTCACATACAGTCTTTCTACTTCCTTCTCTGAGGGGGTGTCCAAGAGAGAAGGGATTTGATGTGGACATTTCATTTAGTGCTGATGTAATGTCTAGCTGTGTGTCTCCATTTCCATCTGCTGTTGAAGGAAGCTTCTCTGGTGATGTACGAACAAGGCACTTATCTATGAATATAACAGTATATCATTGGGAATCATTTTACCACTAATTTTTAGAAGGCCACTATTATTTGCTTTTACCCTAGGTACCTGGGTTATTTAGCCTCTGCTTCTTGGTCACCCAGAATAACTTTGGGTGGGCTTCACCTTATAAAATGGGCCTCAAGTCAAATCAGAAATTGGTTGGTTACCCCCACAAATTTGTGTTATCATTTGACTAGCTTATCTTGCAGGTAAGACACCATTGTAGATCAAATGGTTGGATTGGGGTTTATTATTCTTTTTTTTTTGTTAGTAAACATAGCATTTTCCTATTTTAAGGACACTAGAGCATAGAGATAAAGGCTTTACATAGGCATCAGCTTGGCATCTCCATTTTCAATGAGTTGCATAATTATTGTCTTCACCAATGGGGCCTTGCTGTCACTTTGAATAGCAGCCTGTAATTATACAGGTAGGGTTGTTTGAGAATTTCTATGAGGCACAATTGGTATCTTTCAACTTACAAAATACTAAATCACAAAAAGCAATAGATGCTACTTCACAAAATCAGGAGATTAGTGGCATGCAATTGTTAACAGTTCAAACCTTTGAAGGATGGGAAGAGGGTTTGGGGGATAAAGTGTTTGATACAAAAGCATGAGGACTTGATTATTGATCACTAGCATCCAAGTAAGAAGCTAAGCATGGTTGGTAACATCTGTAATCTCATGACTGTTAGCGAGAGACAGTATGATTCCAGTGGCTCACTGGCCTACCTCTAGCAGGGTGGTGAGCTACATGCTATGTGAGAGATCTTGGCTCAAAAACTAGAAGAAAGTTATTAGGAGTTCTCCAAGTAAACCCTTGGTTACAAGTTGACATGAATGTCCATGCTCATCTACTCTAGGGCCTGAGCATCCACACAGAGATGCATATGCACTTGTCAAATCTCTCTCTCTCTCTTTCTCTCTCTCTCTCTCTCTCTCTCTCTCTCT